>JAOWMA010000251.1:0-80103 GCA_025962755.1 Colletotrichum tropicicola
CACCAACCACCCCCCAACCCCAACAACCCCCCCCCCCCCCCCCGCGCCCCCCCCCCCCCCCCCCCCCACCCAAACCCCCCCCCCCCCCCCCCCCCCAAACATCACCACCGCCGAGCACCGAGGAAAGCCGCAATGCGGGCTTCCGTGGTGCAATACGGCATTGATCGACTGACGTCGTGGTATACCAGAAACACGTCAGACGGCACAGGACGCTAAGCGAGAGGCGGAGAGGCTCCGAGTGGCCGGGTGAAATGGCTGGGTAATTGCGCGTGCCGTGGTATCCTGTCGGCGCGAGTCTTGGTATCGGCGCAACGAGGGAAGATACACTTCTCCCCGGATGAGGCTTCCGATGCCGACCGAATGGGGACCCGCGAGAGGTGCTGCTGGACGGGAGGTGTTGGGAGACTGCCGGTCAGGGGACAGGACCTGGAGATTGAGGATGGAAGGAGAACGTCCGAAGGGAGGTGTTGGGTATGGGGGGGCAGGGAGGATAAATAGGGTTGTGCGGTCAGTCACGGGGAGGATCATCAACATCAGCAACGCCAACTTTCGCCTCTTCATCAGTCAACAGTCGCTGCATCACAAGTCGAATCTCCAAAGTAAGGAATCATGAAGACCTATGCGGCAACTCTCGCAATGCTAAGCCTGGCCACCACTGCCCTTGGTCATGCAACCTTCCAGCATCTGTGGGTTGGCGGCGACGACCGGTCCGGCAGCTGCGCCAGGCTTCCGGTAGGCCGAGTCGTGAAGATACCCACAGTCCACCTTGTTAACCGTCGTCCAGCCGAGCAACAGCCCCGTTACGTCCGTCTCGTCCAACGATCTGCGATGCAATGTCGGAGGAGCCACGGGCGTCTCCGGCGTCTGCGAGGTGCCAGGTGAGTCCCCACAACACCGAGACCCTCCCGCCGCGTCGCAGGAAGCGTTGCATTGCAGCTCTGCAAGTCCTTCCCGTCGCTAACTAGTCTCCGACCCAGCCGGCAGCAAGGTCACGGTCGAGATGCACGAGCAGCCCGGTGACCGAGATTGCACGAGGCCAGCCATCGGCGGCAACCACTTTGGCCCCGTCATGGTCTACCTGAGCAAGGTAGCCGACGCGACGACGGCAGACGGGTCGTCTGATTTCTTCAAGATCGGCGAGTACGGGTGCACGGCGACGGACAAGACGTGGGGCACCGACGTGCTCAACAAGAACTGCGGCAAGTTCGAGGTGACGGTCCCGGCGGGGCTGGCGGCGGGAGACTACCTGCTCCGGGCCGAGGCGATTGCCCTGCACACGGCGTCGCAGCCGGGCGGAGCGCAGTTTTACATGACGTGCTACGTGAGTTGTTTTCTTTGCTTCCTTCGCCTGATCGGGTCGAACGGCACTTTGGGCGGTGACTCGGCGACTGACGCAAGAGTGCGTGTTTAGCAAATCCGGGTCTCTGGCGGAGGCAGCGCGACGCCGGCCGGCGTCAGGTTCCCGGGCGCGTACAGCGCGTCGGACCCCGGTATCCAGGTCGACATTTGGGGCAACGGGTTCAGCCAGTACACAATCCCGGGACCTGCCGTGGCATCTGTCTAGGTCTCTAGGAGGCGGGCTAGACCTTCATGGTGCGATGTTGGCCGCTCTGCTTTGTCGGATGGGATCCGATCCAGGACAGGGTGCCTGGAGGCTGAGCTTGGTATCCGTACGATGCGTGCGGCATGTGACGACAGAGATTGGCCGGCGCAGAGATTTTCTCTGGACCCCTTGTTTGGCACTGCTATTCTTGTTTCCGGGTCGCAGACAACGTAGCCATAGTACGATGATAACAAGAAACGAGCGCATGCATGTCGGGGAATATCCTGCATATAAGTACCGCGGTCTCGAATCTCCAAGGCGTGAAGGTCCCGCTGGGTCAGGCCTGAGCCGCGCCATAGCGGCGCTGCAGGGAGTGGGAGGTCACGCCACGAGCGTTATCTCGGCGGGTCGAGCAGGGGAGCGGCAGGAACGGATTGGGCGCGGGAGGCAGGGATCATGGGCGACGGACGACGGTGTTGAAGGTTCGCTCAAAACTCGGAGAGAAAACAAAAAACAGGCTGGGATGGCTGGCTCAAAATACGGCGAAGCTTGGACGAATACCGAGATTGAGGCTCCCACCGCCTGTTCGCTCGGCAGGGCGCAAAAGTGGGTTCTGACACGGGAGGCTCGTAACTCGTAAGACGGGCGGCATGGTGTGATGATGTTATCTCTGGCTGAGAGGGTGGTCGGACAAAACCGGTAGGCGACGGTCAATGCCGGCGAGCGATGCTGGGAGGACGCTTGTTGGGAGTCGAGCTATGATGCTGTTTATGGTTCTGGGTAGAGCGCACCGTAAACAAGCGCCCAGGGCGAAGATGACGACGATGGGTGTGTTGTTGCTGTTGTTGTGTTGTTGTATTCGATTCGAGCTTCTGGAAGACGACGACGAGAGGGTGTGCTGCGTGGATAGATTCAGGCGGCAAGTGCTTGCAGAAGCGAAAAACAAGAGGTGCAGATCGCTGGCCATCACGGGTCCCGCTCCACCAGTGGCCTAAGCGAGAGCGCTTGTCCTGATTGGGATGCTCACCTCACTCTCAGACAGCCACAACTACGAAAGCTGGCCGCTGGCGCACCCTTCCGGAAGGCTTCCAGGCCGCCACAGCGCAGCAGCCCTCTGCTGGTCGCAGGCGGCCGACACCGGGCGGGCGGTAACTGGCCGGGAATTGCGCTGGAAACATCCGCAGAAGAGAGAACCTGAGTGATGGAGAGGAAGGAGGTGACCCGTAGCGGCCCGGCCGCATCCACTCACCGCTGCGCTCACCTTCCTTCCCCCTTCCACAGCAGGCGCCGACCCTGCACCTGCCGCGCCCTGGCCAGTTGGCCCCCGTCACTGAATCATCCAACTTCTGTCCGACATGTCACCGCGCCCACCGAACACGCCGCTTCCAACATTCCAACGCTCGCCCGCGTCCATCAACCTTGCTCGTCTGCCATCGCCGGTCCGCGCCCGCGGCCGTCGCATCAGCCCAGTCGCGCCACCCATATCCAAACAGCAGACACATCATCGCATCGTCCCAGCGCCATCTTCGCCCATCCCTCCCTCCTGCGCCCTCCAAGCGGGCAAGAGCCCCGTCGATTGGCTCTCTGCCATTCGGCATCTCCATCTCATCGCCTATTGTTCCTTGCGCCTGCGTCTGCCTGACGGACCCGGCCCATCGTATCCTGCTCGCTGGCTTGCTCGTCCTTACACTGCGTCCACACCTCGTATCCCTGCACACCCTCTCCTTTGGATGTTGGCTCGGGGCATCTACACATGATTTAAATATGCGAGCCCTCGACATGGCCTCGAGGCACTATTCCGGTCCTTCCTGAACCGCAAGAGCCATTGTTCTATACCACATCTTTACTATTCTTCCATCTTTGCAAACAACAATCATGTCTGGGCTCACAACCCCGATAGACTCGTTACCCAACGAGGTAAGCCCTCCCCCAGCTTCGTTCCCCATACCAAGAAGCCTTGTTGACCAGTCTCCTGCTAGATCCTGATCGCCATCCTGTCCACCTTCGAGTCCCGCGAACTGCTGCCATTGACCCTCGTCGACCGTCGCTTCAATGCCACCGCTACCACCATCCTGCAACACCGCCTGCTCCACACAGCCAAGCTGGAAGGACACGAGGTGATGCTCGAGAGCTACCATCCGATTGCCAAGTTGTCCACGCCGTCCATGTCGTGTCGATTCATGGGGGTCGACTTCCTGAACCACACCTGTGCCGGCGAGGGGGACTTGAGCTTGGGTGACCTCTCGAAGCTCTACTCGTGCTTCCGCCCGGTCGTCTCCGAAGAGACACGGCGCATGCGGAGGATGTACACCCGCCGCATGCCGGGCGCTCCGGTCCCACAAGAGGATGCCGGTGACGAGCCAGTCACCCAGGAAATCTGTCTGGACGAGGGCGAGCTCTTCTCACAGCTCTGTACCTCCACCAGCCTGGTCAAGACTGGCCCGAGACCCGGCATCTTCGCCAGCCACAGCAACATCAAGGACGGCGTTGTACGTGTGTGGAGACATTGGCTCGAAAGAGCGGCGGTCAAGTGCGCCGTAGCACCGGCCGGCGAGCAGCAGCGGGACGAGAGCACCATCTTGTGGGTCGATGCCACCAAGAACGTGGGATTGCGATTCCGTGTTACCCAGATCGCCCAGGAGCGGGTGCCCGTCCTCCACTCAAGGGACGAGGATCCGCCCGTCACCTACTCTCTTCGTTATGAAGGTAAGCTCAGCAACCCGAACCATCAGAAGCGAAAAAGGCAGCTGACAATGACATCAGAGTTGCTGGTTCGCACAAGCCAAGTGTTACTGGCCATGGAGAAGTCAGCAGTGCAGGAGGTTGTCGATTCAGGTAAAGCCATCGTCATAGCTTCTTATTGAGGGACTTCCCTCTGTCCGGCCGATACCGGCCGGCATCTACACACTCAACATCCCGACCACTGCCACCAGCAGCCTTTGCTGTCGAAACGCTGAAAGCAAACTTTCGACGTAGCAGCAAAGAGCCTCTCTGGTGCAGGGTCAGGGCGGCCTTCACCGGCCCAGCCCTGACCGCGGCCACCAAGCCCCCATTGGGCTGGACCGTCTCCCACAGCCTGACCACTGAGTAGCGGCCACCCATGTGACGAAGGACCGATTCAGCCTCAACAATATCCGCAACTACATTTCAGACACCGTTCAGATCATCATGCTCACAAGTCTTCACCCATGTAGGTTTTGTCATGCAGCTCGACGCAAAGAGTTCGCACGCGGTCGAGACCGTCTTAATAGCGCCTGCCATGCGACCATTCTTCCCACAGGCCGTCGCTGTCATGTAACGACAGATTACTGGGGACCTCAACAAAATTTATACTTCGCACCGGAACGTGGCGGAGAAAGAAGACGGAAAAAGAAGACGACGATTGCCGAAAGAGATAGATTTGGCTGCCCGGGGCCGCCGATGAACGAAACGACTCGCTTGTCGTTCGTGTCGAGGCCGCCAGGCCGGCCATGCAACGCATTAGAGGGGCATGTCGCTGTTTCAGTGGCTTGGCGCTCTCATCATGCGCCAGCAGTAATGAAGTAGGACTCACGGCGATGATTAGGTCAAGAATACCCTGTACACAACTATGGGATTTGGAAATGGCGTTTGGGAGAATCTAGATTGGGTTGCACCGCGGAGAGGTCGCTGGAGACCCTGCGGACAACAAACGGCGATGGTCATCAGGACATACAGGACGACATAGACCTTCACGACCTTGACGACACGATCGCCAAGGCTGCTTATAGAGCCGAAATTCAACAAGCATATGCCATGAGCTCATGGGCAACATTCCTTAGGGCTACTCCATACACATCCGACCGCACCATGTGTGATCGCCGCTGCGGGGGCGCCTTCGCTAGCCGAGGACTCCGACCACGAAGCCAGCCGCAGGGCGATCGATGTCAGGGAAACCCCCATTTGTTGCTCTTGCAGAACGTCGCGTTCCGTCGGCCAGTGCTGGAATGATGTAAAAATCATCGGCATGGCTTCGCATTTGTCTGCATCACCAGCTGGAACTTCTAGCGACTGACTGAAGCCAATTGATGGCAGAAGGTGCCGCGGAAGATCTTGAGTTCGGGATGGAACATTCGATGTCGGCAAGTCTAACAGCACTGGTAACTCAGGTGGCACTTTGGGACGAAATTCACGTTAGTTGTCAGATGATTCAATGGCGCCGGCATTCGCCCCCTCCCCAACGACACGGGCCATTCCTCAGAGTTCGCGCACACGGACAGGGGTCGTGGTTCATCGGGGGTTTTCGAAACTGTCTGCAACGAAGGGCCTTCTCCCAACCCACAGCGGGCCACTTTACCGAGACGACCTCGTCAAGAACCAGAGAACCGGGCGGTCCGGATATTTCGCTTCGACGGGAGACGAGACATCATCACTGTGACGAACTCTGACAAAAGTGATTAGGAACCGCGGCTTGACTCCTTCACCATGGCGGATGACAAGCACAAACGCGGGACCGTAGGAACCATGGATGGCACATCATCGGCCTCAGTAACGCCAGCTCCTGCATCTAAAATGCATCCGAGCGCACAGGAGAGGTGCAGCTCGTTGGACGCGCGTCAGCGGCTTTCTCCCCGCCAAAACCTATCACGGCGATCAGGGAGCGAAGCTTGCTCCCGTAACAGTTGATCTCGTACAACCGGACTTTGCATTCGTGCAGCCCATGATCGGCTAGTCAAAATAACCTTTCTTCAACATCGGCCACATCATGCACAGAGCCCGTTCGGCAAGCCTCCAGGGGCCATCGTTCCCGCACTAGCCTTGAGCCTCTTTCAGCCGCCGGCCTGCCTCTCCAACACCCGCGATACCTGGTTGGCCAAACAATAGTAAACAAGTCCAGATATACCCAAGAGACAGACCTGGCATCAGGAAGGTTTCAGCATCTGGTCCGCCCAGGCCGGCGATGGTCCAAGCACGCTTCGGATGGGGGCCGTTTGACAGGGCTTGGGATCCCTGTAGCCACGTCTCGTCCAATGGTGATTCGGAGGAGGGGCCGAACTCTTGCCCACCGCCGCCTGCGTGGTGCCTGGTCGCCAGGAAGCCTCTCGTGCCCAGGTCCGCGACGTTGCACCGGGTCGCTTAGAGCCGTTGGCAATCATGGCCCTGGTTGACATGTCTTACATCGAGGCCGGCCGGACATCAACGGGAATTTTTCCATCTTTCATCATGCCAGCTGCAGGACGGTACGGCCACAGCATGACGGCCCTGATCGTCTGATACCTAATTCTACAACCATATTCCCTTCTCGCCCCTCATTTGGCTTCGCTTTTCTTCATCCATACTCCACGGGTTGGGCTTTTTTCTTTCTTTTTTTGGTTCCTGGTCTTTCTGCATTTCGTTCTTGAAGTGCTGCTGGTTCAGTCTTTACCGTTGCCGTGAGCTGGACTCCATTTTTAAGCGACACGACTTACGACTGGACGGACTTGGTAATACACGGGCACGATGGAGAGGGACGTCGAGAAGGGGGATGGCGACCTGGCCCGACCGACCGAGAGCCACATCGCCCAACATGCGTTCAACAGAGTATCGCTCGCCGGACCACCGCCGCCGCCGCCACCGAAGGAGGACGTACCCCGACCGATGACAAGTTCGACCAAGAGATTATCATTCTCGACGACGATGAGTAAAAGGAAGATCAAGTACGGCACGGGAAAATATTCACAGACGGAGCTGAGCCCTCAGCCGACCGACGACCCCGACGACCCTCTGGTGAGTTCGTGTTATGAATATCTGGTCGACAAACATTGACTTAATCGTGTAGAACTGGCCGCAGTGGAAGAAGGAACTCAACTTCGTCGCCATTCTAATGACGGTCGGCTTGGTAGGAGGGATGAAGACCGTCTACATCAGTGTAAACAGCGTCTTGGCCGTTCAGTTCAATGTTTCATACACCGCAGTCGCTTCGCTCACCGCTGTGCCGCTCGTTGTTTCGGCATTCACAGGACTCTTCAGTCTGATGGCGTCCAAGATTTGGGGCAAGCGACCAGTGTACTTGGTGTCAATGGTTCTCGTTTTCATCGGCGCGATTTGGAACATGCGGGCGGGCGGCAGTTTCGGCCAGTGCATGGGGGCGCGTGTCTTCCAGGGCTTGGGTTGGGGAGCGTTCGACACTCTTGTTCTGGGCTCCATCCAGGACACCTACTTTGTACGTCGGTCTAAGAAATGTCTCACTTCTAGGCCTGCAGGTGCTTACGATTTCCAGGAACACGAGCGCAGCGCCCGTATCACAGCCTACAACGTCCTCTCCGTTGCGACTACCTGGGGCGCGCCCCTCTTCGGCAGTCTTGCTTCGCAGAACGCCGGTCGGTTCACGATCCAGTTCGACATCATCAACGTTTTCCAAATCTTCGCCATCCCACTTCTTCTGTTTGGTGCCCCCGAGACGGCCTTCGACCGGTGGTTCAGCAACAGCGCCGCGCCGACACCCGGATCCGCGGCCTCATGGGTATCTCGGCCCCCGAAGCCGCTTGGCAAGCCGACTGTCGAGGAAGCGAAGGCATATCTGCGGACCATGCACCCCGTTACCTTCTCCGGCATGATGGACTTACGCACGATCCTCCAAGCTCCGAGGGCGTTCATCGCACCGACGACCGGACTGCTTTTCGCCGTGACTTTCATGCCGTATTGCACGCTTTGGGGCCTAACCGAATCGCTCTCCCTCCTCTTTTTCCCCATGCCATGGATGCTCACCCCCAACAACCTCGGTTCCATCTTGGCAGCTCCGTTCATCCTGTCTGTGCTTACGGTTGTGGGCTTCGCGTTTTACCGCCGGCGACACTCCGAGTACTCGGGGTATCACTTGATTTGCACCGTCGCAGGAGGGACCGCCCTTGCCGCCGCCGGCATTCTCGCCTTTGGACTTAAGACGCACGATGTCATGTCTGAGCTGCCAGCCGACCCCACGGCCGCAACTACCACGTTCGCTCTCAATGGTGTCGGCACTCACCTTTCATTCCCGCTGCTGTCGGTCCTCCTTGGCTTCTTGGCCGCGGGAGTCGCAATCCTCGACACCGCGATCCGGCCCGTTATATGGCGCTCCACGCAGTTTACTTCGTCCAACATGAACTTGTGTCTGCGAAATGTTGCCGACATGGACGCGGGCGTGACATGCTGGCGCAACCTGTTTGCCGGCATCTTCGTCATGACCGTCCCCAACGCGATCGTCATGTGGGCCGGGCTGAAAGCGACCGTCATCGGCCTCGGTGTATCGCAAATATTGGTCGGCCTGGCTGCGTGCTGTGTTTGGTGGTTCTACGATGAGTACACAAGGAGGATGGATGGACAGGTGATGGGGCTGGTTGATCTGAGCATGTTGAAGAGAACGGGAAGTTTCTTCGACACGGACTGAGTGCTTATGACTTATTTCTTTTGTACTTGGGGGTGGTATGGGTAATGAGAGACACGGCCTAAGGGGGGAAGGTTCCATTGAGGACTTTTGATCCGGGACGGGGACAGGCATATGATGGTCCCTGTCCACTACTTTCTTTTGTCAGAGATACCAGAGGCTGAGATCATTGGTCTATGAGCCACACAGAAGGAGCAGGGTATGAGAGGAGAGGGGGGAAAGAAGCTGCGAAGTAACAAGAGAGGCGGGTTTTGAGAAGAAGAGGGAGGAAAAAATCTCGAGCATAAGCACGACATCTAAATAGTTTGCACTTACTTGGCGACGCGAGTAATGAAAAGACACCACGCTCACTTTTGTGTTTGTAATCATGGAGTCTTGGACGATTTAGCATTTTGAGGGGGTCTCGTCTTGTCTGGGTGAAGCTTTGCAGAAGCAGCGTTGTCCTGGTCGGAAACTTAGAGGCGGGACCGTCCCGGCCTGGACGCCGGTGGGCTTGGGAGTTTCATCGGGGCGGGAGGTCGCGGTGCGGTGACGGAGGGGAACGGCCAAGACCAGGGGCATTGGAAGTTGTAGTTTGTTTTGGGGGTCAGTTTGCGAGGTTCGAGTCGTGGGTTACCTGAGGAGGCATCCTCTCGACGGTCGCATTTCATGGATGAGACCCGAGGTTCGTCGGTTCGCGGGAGCAAGAAAAGCTCACGGTGTCTGTCTGTTCTCTGTCATTAGGCGGCGATTTAGAGTTGCGACCGTGAACCCCGTCTGAAGGTCCAACGCCCTTTGACTCGTGTCGTCTGATGGCTTGATGGGTTGTTGGGGGGATGCGATTGGGTGGTCGGGTGACGTTTGATCGTCCGGACTTTTTGGGAGGGGCCCCGGGGTTGCGTCTGATTTTCGTGAGAGTTGGGATGAGGGCTTGGGGGCCCTTTTCATGCGGTTTGCGGTGTGTGAGGGTTGGTGTTGGTGTTGAGGTGAATGTGTGCTTTTTTGACTCATGGCACGGTGATAATGCTGCTGGCTTAAGTTGACTTCAATGCCGCTCGATGATGTATGAAGGGTCAGTCTCAAAAGGGGCACTTGAGAAAAGCATGAGGTTTCATGAGACAGAAACTCCGACTGGTGGACTTATATATCCAAAAGCGTCGCAGCCCTTTTGTATGTGTATTCTTGTATCTACAACTGTTGTTGCAAGCCCCTCATAATAACTAACATTATTAATTACTTTATCGTGTGTCTGTTCGTGAAATATAGACAGCCGGCCTAGTTCTCGGCCTCCATGTGCTGGTTCGCCTCGAAGGTCCACGCCTTGGCCTCGTCGACATCCCGCTTGGCGACCGGCACGCGTGAGGGCACCTTGACCGGCACGAGGATGCGCGGCCTGTTGAACGGCGCGGGGCGCGCACCTCCGGCCCGCTTCCCGGTCTTGGCCGCGTAGTCGATGCCGCCAAAGGCGCACCTGCCACCCTTGAACGCGGCCGCGGCGGCCGCCTTCCACAGGTTCGTGATGTCGCGGTGCATGTCGGCCTCCCAGAAGAGGCGGCAGTCCGAGTACTCGGCGACGAACTGCGCCGGGGTGCCCGACTCCCAGTCCTGGCGGAGGATCTCGTCCTTGACGTTGACGCCGGCGGCGGACGCGCGCGAGGCGACGTAGGGCGTGAAGCGGTCGAGCTGGGCGGCGAGCGCGGCGTCCGTCGTCGACCGCCTGGCGAGCTGCGTGTAGCTGTAGACGCTGCCGAAGGAGTAGCTCTGCGAGCCCTTGACGCCGCCGACGCCCTGGATCCTGCCCTGCACCTCGGGGCGGCCGCCCATGGCGATGCTCTTGACGCCGGCGTCCCACTTCATGAACTGCGAGAAGAGGGTGCAGGTCGAGGCGCAGTAGCCGTCGTAGAGGAGGACGATGTTCTCGGGCCCGCCGAAGGGGCGGGTGAAGTTGCGGCGGGTGCCGTAGCCCGTCACGTCGTAGCCGATGCCGTAGGTGCTGTTGATGGTGTCGAGGGGGTTGTCAAAGTTCCACTGCATGAGGTCGGTGTACTGGTCGTCTGCGTAGACGGCCTGTGTTGGGTACCTTAGTGTTAGCCGGGATCGAAGTCTTGTGTCAGCGGCCGGTATCACTTACGGGGGGGAATTTGTCCGGGTAGGAAGTGAAGTCCGTCAGGTTCCTGTCGAGGTCGTAGCCCCAGTTGTAGACGCTCTCGCACTGCTGAATGAGAGCGTCCGACGCCGTGTCGGGGTCATAGCCCTCGCAGTTCTTGGAGAACACCTCGGAGACGGCCTTGAAGCCGGGGGAGTACCTCCAGTGACCGGTGCCCTCCTGGACAATGTCCGGGAAGATCTGACGGAACCTGAGAAAATTGTCAACATGATTCCGTTTCGAGCTTGACGGCACCAACAGTACTTACGTGTCATATCCCTGGAAGATGTAACCGCCACCGTTGACCTGAACGTCGACGACGAGGTTGGTCTTACCAGCGCGGACGGCGGCAGCGAAGAAGTCCTCGACGACCTTTTGGAACTCGGGCGGGTTGCTGGGCGAGAAGGAGAGCATGACCAGAACGGCAATGTCCTCGAAGCCGGGCTCGTCGATGAAGTAGCCGGAGACGATCGTGTCGCTGCTGACGATGACAGGAGCAGGGTAGCCAGGCACGCCGGTGGCCGCGGGCGCGGAGACCGGTGTGCTTGTGGGCGCCGCGCGTCGTGGGAGCAGCCTCACGGTTGGCGTTGCCCGCATTCGGGGCGAACCTCGTAAAGAACGAAGGGCCGTCGACGACGCCGTTCCAGTTGCCCTTGAGTCTGGCGACGTTGGACAGCTCCAGGAAGGTTCCGTTCTCAAAGGTGAACGAGGTAACCTCGCCGGGGTAGACGTAGCGGGTACGGCCGCCCTGCTTGAAGTATCCCGTGCCCCCGTTGGCGGCGAAGGCCTTCTCGTAGAATATGGAGTTGTAGGCAGAGTCGGCGTCCTGGTTTCCGGTGACGGCGAAGATCTGGTCCTCGATGAACTTGGCCGCGTCGACGCCGTTGATGAGCTTGAGGACGGACGCGGTGTCGGGGGTCTTCATGACGTCGTCGTAGACCTTGATCACGGGCGTGGAGCTGCCGTCCTCGCTGATCGAGACCAGAGCAAACGGCCTCGCCCATTCGATGGCGTTGGTCAAGATGTCCGAGTACACGTACAAGTGGCCGTCGTGGCCCGGCCCGAAGACGTTGATGAACATGTCCTGCTGCCACGAGTACTCGTTCAGGTACTTGTCGGCCTCCAAGCCGGCCTGGATCTTGGCGAGGGCCGCGAAGACGTCGTGGGGCGGGAAGAAGTAGTCGGCGGGCGGGTTCTTCAGGAAGGCGAGGTCCGACTGCCACTCCAGATACGGCTTGAGCTCGTCGATGAACTTCAGCGCGGCGGCCTTGTTCAGCGGCGCCGAGTTGATGCAGTCGTACGCGAGCTTGGCGTTGACCGTCGGCGTCGGCGTGGCGGCGATCTGGGCGGCCCAGGAGGCGCTCACGGCCGAGCAGGCGGCCGTCGGGGTCACCACGCTGCTGGTGGTCGTCGTCGACGGCGCCGCGATGCAGGAACAGGCGCTGGAGATGCGGAACGCGGCGTCCCCGACCTGGTTGGGCTTGCAGTTGTCGAGGGCGAAGGCCGGAGTCGCCGTGGGCGCGGCTGAGGCTCCCGTGAAGGTGGCACAGAAGGCCTGCGCGGATTCCAAGCGGCCGGGGGTCTGCGTGGCTCTCAATGCTCTGAGGCAGTTGTCGGCGTTGCAGTCCGCTGCGCTGGCGACGGGGATCGCCAGGGCGAGCAGAGCGGCGCTGCTCTCGGTCAGGGAGACCTTCATGGCTCAAGTCTTGAAATGATGAGCCCCGAGACAGTGAGAGATTGGCCTGAGATGCTCCAGACAGTAACAGAATGGAGACGACTTCCAAGCTCTCCCCCGCGCCCGGAGGAGACTTACAATTAGTTTCTCTTATACCCATGGTCTGGATGCGGCGCAGTTAGAGCCGTTGCCAAGATGTTTTGTTTACCTTCCTTCCTTGGCAGATAGGAACATGCAGGCCACCTCGTGGTGCCATAGACTAATATCCCGGCTGCAGATACAGCGTTGCGACGCTGCAGAGGTTTGTCGTGATATTCATTTGACTGGCTCGCTTTTGCGAATCCCACTCTTCCGTTGGGGAACCGAGCAGAGGGCCTCGGCCAACGCCTGTCACCTTCCCGATTAGACTTAACATACAACCTTAGCATGAGCCGTCAATTCCGGGAGAAGCCTGTCAATGAATAACGTCATGGATTTCTGGTGTTCCGGTACAAAGTCGTGCCACTCATTTCCGGAAAATTCTCTGTGGCTTTACTTTTTCGTGCTTCAGCTGATTTATGTACCGTTACTGGCGGATGTTTGAAGCGCCCGTGTGACGAAGTCGCGTTATGATTGCGACCAAGATATGCTGTGAACTCAGACTTCCGCCACTTAGCACAAGCAAATGGACACGATTGAAATTGGGAGACACGACGACTTGTGAATACCTGGAAGACAACCGGTTGCGAAATAGGCTTGTGGTTTCAAGGATTTGGGTAGAGCAATATAATCAAGATTCTGCAGAAATGCAAGAAGTGGCTGGTAACAAAACCCCCTTGGTTTGACCTGATTGATGGTAATATTCTTGTGTATCAATTTGACGACATTGAAAGTCGAACCCAGCTAGCGATGGGGTTGGCCGCTAGCCTTCTACAATAGACGGAATTCCTGGTAAAAGAGATTGCCCTCAAATCAGTACTAAGGGGTCGCTGGATGTTCTTTGCCTGTATACTCGAAAGAAAATTGCTCAAAGAATAGCATTTCTCATTGCATTGCGCGTGGGACAGGTTCTCTGAGCTCCCACCCCACACCGATTCCAGAACTTCGGTTTTTAGAATGGCAACATATGGTGGACGCCGGTTCTATGTACCATTTCTTTCTGAGATGAAAAGTCCCGAGCCCGGAATTCCCTCAACACCATTTGAAAGGAGGCTAGATTTATACTTAAAAAGACACCGACTTCAGATGGCGGGTCTGTCACTTTAAGCCGCCAAATTGTTGAATCTAGGTAGCGATGCCTACCAGTTGGCTTAAACTAAGGTAAGGAGTTGATGGTTCCAGACTGTGGTTGTTTTCACAGCATGGCTGGGTGCATTTGAGAAATGAAAAAACCTCGCCAAGTATCAGTTTTTAGAACTCAAATCAGTTTATACTCAGACTTTGGCCGCTGGGCCACTTGGCACAAACTCCCATTTCCGCTTAAGTCATCTCTCCTAATTTCAGCACCCATGGATTCAGGCCCGACAACTGCATCTAGCCGATCCTTAATCCCATGGAGTATTCAAGTGTGTGGTATCCTTTTTGCAGAATAAGACGCGGCAAAGGATGCGAAATGCTATAGATGCCTACAACGGAGCAGGGTGTCCCTTCAATTCCCTTCTGTTGAAGTTCAAACATGTGCCAGGCAAGATCATACCACAAGCTCAAATGCTGAATGACAAAGACAATTTGATGTTTCACTACAACTCGAATCGTATGGGCATCAGACAGAATGGCTGTATGCAACCGCCAAGTCATGTTTTTTTGAAGTATTAATAATAACTTCACATCTCGTTCAGTTGTTAACCATGACTCAACAGAGATAGAAAGTAACCCATGTACCCACATAATTCTGTTAATTTAAAGTTCATTGGAATTTAGCTACTGGTGAGTGTTTAAATTCCTTAATTCAAAGGCATTGTGGTGAATGTTTGAATGTATTGAACCCTTCTTGTGCCCTTTTGATACTTCTTCAAGCCCGCGGCCTGCCAGCCTTCATCCACAACAAGCGAGGAGACACCTAACTACTAACCAACAAAGAACTGCCCTTGGTAAAATGTCTATAATGTGCACAATTCCTTCCCTGCGGGACCTGAAGAAGCTAAGACAATCCTGGTCCAGCATTCGCCACGCAAATCCAGACCGTTTACCAATACCTGCACAGCCTGATTTGCAATCACTGCGAGGGTTTTCCTTGGGCAGATTCTTGAAATTGAAACTTGATGGGGAAGAAATCTTCCCCCACCTTAACGTCTTTAAGTAAGACTGTATTGAGTTGGCTTGACTCTTGGCTGCCTCTTGCGTCTGATCCCGGATAAGGAGTGTTGGCATTGAGGCTGGTAAATCCACCGCCTCCTGATCATGCAGCCTGATCTGCTGTCTCACACGTTTCCCTCCATAGCTGGTCCAGTGTATTATTAATAGAGTCTGATCAGGCTCTGTGTGCGGCACAGCAGCGCAAAATGGAGCTTTACTCTGGAAGGCATGAGTTACAGGGGCCTTGATTTGTCACTTGGTTTCGGAGGATCGCACTGCAGATGGTGTTGTGGCACAGTTGGCAAATGAGAGCGACTGGGTGTGCTTACGCCGCCTTTTCGATGGCTGCGTCTTGCACTTGTGTGCCTGCGCGGTAGCGCCGCCCTGTTCCCTGGACGTGGCTGGCAATTCCACAGATCTCGGCCACAGCATCAGTCCCCATTAAATGACACATTCCCAAAGATCCCCTCCCTCTCTAGTCTTTCAACGCTCTTTTCTCCGTCACACAATATTTACTCCCTACGCCCCGACACACATTTGCTTTAGCCCGCGCGGTATTTCGGCGCGGGCCAAGACCGATCGACAATCGGCAAGCTGCCCCGGGACCCTGCCATACCCCGAGGGCACCACAATCATGTCGCGACAGTCCACGAATCCCGAGCGCCCGGCGCCAACAGACGGGGACATTGACGAGCAATCTCCGGGAGCTAAGCTGCTACCTACTGGCCACCGGGCAGCAAATTTTCACGAGGAATTATCGAGCGTTCACTATCAGAATAATTTCAATACAGAAGTCATGTGGAAATCTATTGGATACGATCGTCCATCAACGACCACAAGCTACTTCACGCTGCTTTCCCACCTGGCAGGCGTGTCCATTTGGTCGTATTTGGCAACGGTTAACAATGTTACGGCCACCGACACGAGAGGAATCCAGCAGGTAGACTTGGCATATCAGTCGTTCAGCCAACCCGCACTTTCGTCCAATGTGTCATCAATCTCCGCCCCGGTTGACATATTTGTCCCCGACATCACCTGCGAGGAAGCGTCTCTATCGGTCTCAATTGTCAACTTCACGGTATACTACAGTGTCAACTCTTCGACATGCTCTGCAAAGGACTTGTCGGCTATGGGAACGACCTGCCAGGAAGAGACCAAGTGCCTCCAGAATCTACGCTACTACACCATGCACATAGTCAACTGCTCGTCAAGTAGCGATGACGAACAGTCAGGAGACAAGCCTGATTCGAGTCTCCAATACGCGATTACGGTCGGAAACTTCTTCTTGGAGAACGATGGGGGCAAATATACTGCCATCAACATTGACCAAGCAGCGGCGACGTTCTGCAAAATTAACTACAACTTGATCTCTGCCACCGCAATGCAAGATCTACCAGATGGCCAGGTTACCCTCACAAACGCACCTTCGCAGAGCAACACCCCGAGGCATTTGCCTAATATGACGGATCAAGATCTCGCCAATATCTTGCTTGGCAATCTGTATGCCGCTTCGGGAACTTTGGTGGTTACGCCAGACGTATCGGAAGATTACACTAACGACGAGCCGACTTTTACATTTTTTCAACTGGTGGCCGCCAATATGGAGTGGGCCAAAGACAACGATTCTCTTTTGAGAGGCTCCCTTCTGCGCGAGATGGCCGTAAAGATTCTGAAAGGAATATCGAATGGCTTCGCTAAGACGGCATTGCTCGTGGATGATCCACAACAGGACCCGTTGGAGGCCGTGGTCCAGATCAGCGAGAACAGGCTGCACATGCGCAACTACACACTCTGGCCTATGGTGGCCGGATTTGTGCTGTTGTCGATTCTTTGTGTGGTTCTCCTGTTCATCATCTCGAGACAGCCCAAGGACCTGAACGTAACCGGATCGATTGCTTCGCACGCCGCTGTTCTTGCAAACAGCCCCTCTATGCTTGCCACTCTGGCTCGCGCGGGCCAGGATCGAAGCAGCCAACTCAAAGAAAGGTTGTCGAAAATGCGTTTCAAGGCCGTCACTTCTGATCGTGGATTATCTGTTCAAGCCTTCCGAATTATAAACGAGACGCCCAATGTCGACGGGCGGCGTCGAAAGCGGCCGTGGCTGCCACTGTCGGCGAGGCCCCCGATGGTCGCTTTGCTCTTCGCGTTGCCACTTCTGTTCATCGCTATCTTGGAGCTTTTACACCGTGGCTTCTTCCACCTCGGAAGTAGCGATTCCACTATGTTGTCCGATTAACATCCACTCTGCTGGCCTTTATCACGGCAACAATGTTCAACAACCTGGACTCGACTGTAGCAACCTTCGCTCCTTTCAGTCGGCTTCGTTCAGGCAGCGCACCGGCTGACAGGAGCATACCTTTCCACCTGGCAGGGGTATCTCCCCTATTGGTTCTCTTCAAGACAATACGTCTGGGGCACATCGGTCCAGCATCGACCAACCTGGCCACCCTACTTGGCAGTCTCCTGACTATTGTTGTCTCCGGTCTGTGGGTTATGGGCGATCCAATCCGAACGCAGTGGACGTCGATGGCGAATGTGCAAGCCTGGGACGCAGGCTGGTTGTCTAACAACCTCGCTGACCAAGGTGCAGCCATAGCACTCAATATCATCCGGCACGGGGGTGCTGACACACCGGCGTCCATACAAGACCATGCCGTGCTTCCAAGAGTGTCTCTTCAGACTTCTCCTTCTCCCACCGATAAGTTTAACGGAACATACGAGACCACAGTCTTGAGACCAGTCTTGAACTGCACCGAGCTACCCCAGGAAGACATAGTCGCGACCCAGAAATTACGCAGGATATCGGCTGGCCGCATAGACCAGTATGTGACTTTTCAGGACGCTCTTGTTACTCTGAGAATGACAGTCCCGCCTGGCTGCTCCTTGAACTCGACCGATAGTCCTGTGAACATAACTACGGATTTGCAAATGGATCTGAAGGACAAGGTCGAATGGGTTGGGCATTATTGGGACCTCAAGGCGAACCCAGGTCACGTTGAGGACGCGTGTCCAACAACCGGAATCCTGTTTGGGCAAGTAAGCAGCTACGAGAAGGGAGGTGGGTACCTCCGTATAAGAAACCTCACAGCATTATACTGTTCTCAGGGCATCGAAGAGGTTCCTGCGAAGATCAATTATCGTGGCGATCCCAAAGACGTCGTCATTGATGGCATTCAGCTCTTCCCGGGAAAGGCCCGGCCGTGGCTGAACGAAACCAATAACGGGACAAGCTTGGGCTTTAAACTGGAGGATTTCTTCCGCTCGGGTCTTACGCCAATGCCCATCGAAGCCAACAATCCGGATAACAGCCAGTTCTACGACATCTTCTTCAACAATCTCATCTTTGGCCCAGATGGGTATTCTCCAGGCGACCTTCTTGGGCCCACGAACGTGGAGAAGCTGAAAGAGGCCGTCACCCGCAATTACAAGGAGTACATGGCTCACGTCATTGACCTCAACTTCCGATCAACAACGACCGAGAAGCCGGTTGAAGGAATGTCTTGGCAGTTGGTCACGCGTCTCTCCATTCACAATACTTCCAAAATTATTCTCCAGGGTCTGCTAGCAGCCATGGTGGTGCTGGGGTTCGTGGGTTACAAGCTCGTCAAACTACGGGGAACATTGCCCCGAAACCCCTCTAGTATTGCAGCACGACGGGATTCCTCGCCGACTCGCAGCTGTGCGACCCGTATTCCGGGATCATCCCCAAGAACGCTGGACTTCTGAGCGAACGCGACCTAGGGCGCAGCTTTCGGGGGTATGTATTCAGCTTGGGTTGGTGGGATGATAGTGGTGTCCGAACCAAGAGCACGGGTACCACCATTCAAGATGGTCAGAGTGGTGACGTCGTCGTCGAGGAAGATTTGGAAGCCGAGAAGCGCAGCCGCTTCGGTATCGACGTTGGTCACGCAGACGTTTTGGGGTTCTTCGGGAAGGATGAGGCGCACAAGCAATCGTTGCGGTCTGGCGAGTCTGAGTGACAAGCTCACCTGAGCATATTGAAGCGTTCTCACTGAGAGTTGGGAGGTCTATCAGAGGTGTATTGCTGTAACAGAAATTGGGTATCACCACTTGAATTAAATTACTCGGTCCCCTTGTGAGCTACCAGCATCAAATTCCTCGGTGATACCTTGTAATCGAAAATGGGAAGAACATCTACGTCTTCCCCTCCATTCTCAACCAAAAACCAGTATCGATCAAGGGCAATTACGCTCTCAACAATCTTGCAGCACAGGACACTGAGAGTCCACAGAATGGCCACTTTGCTGTCGTAGCCCCGATATCGATTTTCATACGCAACGATTTCGTCGTCGCTGATCTGACCTCCGTCGATTCCGAGACAGTGTATTGCCCTGCGCGCAAATTTCACAAAACTGTCCGTGTCCCCCTTTCGCACGCCCCAGATCGGTCGGTTCTCCTGGTCGAGCTGGATGCCCTTGTCGAAGAAGATCTTTTCCAACAGCGCTCGATAGAAACGGCGTCTTGAAAAGCTGGATTCTCCCTTGCTCAGGTCCGCTCTCTCCCAATTATTTGGCGCCTGACAGCCCGTCATCAGAGCTGTGGCGCTCAAGACAACGTTCCTCTCCCTCATTCTCTCACTTATCGGGAAGCCTTCTGGGCAGGCCGGAGAACGTGGGACGATATGGTTATAGCAACACCCGACAGCACCTAAACAGGTGATGAATGGAACTGTCGTAAAATAGCGCAGCATGTGCTCGGAAAGATTTCCGCAGGCGTGTAGACCGACGAGCATGCACCTCTCCCCTTCTGCCCAGGCGGCCATCTCCGCAGCCAGCGGCGGAGTGCCATCGATATAGCGCAGCAGATGCTTGATCCGATTCTCCGGAATTCCGAGGCTGGCAGCGCATGCTTTCGAGGCGGCGATCTGAGACTCGCTACCGTCGATGGCTAGAACGCGCAAGTTTGGAAAGAGAAACGCGAGAGATACGGAGAGATAGCCCTGTCCGGACCCCATGTCGATAACGCGAGTGATGTTGTTTGCCTGACAGACGCTTTGTATGTACGCGGTTGCAGTTGAAACTTCTGCTATCTTTTTTGTTTTCATGCGGGTGGTGAGAATTTCGGGCAGAGTGATGGATTGACTTTGGCGTTGTATGCGTGGAAGTGACAGTGATTGGATACTCTTCAACCATTTGGTTAACGACTGTGGCCGATCTCGCAGAAGATCTTCGCTGTCATCCTCGCCCTGTTTGGTCAAGGTGGCTTCAGACTCCTCAATACTGTCGATCAAATCTTGCTGTGCTAGGCGATGATCTGGTAGTGAGGACCACCAGGTCGTCCACTCTCGGGGTAGGGCCTCCCATGCGTTGTAAATCAGTGCATCATTGACGTGAATACCGCCGGAGATTTGGCGTAACAACGGCGTGTCAATAAAGTCAAGGAGATCATCTGCGTATTCGCGTATGTTGACGTAAGACTTCGGAAGGATTAACATGGTGTGAGGGCTTCAAGACAGAATAAAATAAGATGGGTGATCGTTGTTGATTGACTCCGAACAGTTGAAAAACCGGACTTCTGGCATGCATGGAACCCGGAAATCTTGACCAATAAGGAAGCCGGTGTAGAACGGCAGAATTAGGACGAAGCCAAGGAGTGTTGTGTATCTTTAATGACGGTACTCCCAGTGAGGACAAAACCACGGAGAAAAAAAGTCTATTCCGGAGCGCGGAGATGGCCCAGAAGCCGTTGGATCGTTACTCAATTCAATGAAACCTATTTGTGTTCCTGGTGAGGCACACCGGGCAACTCTATTTACCTCCATTAATGTCACTTTCTTGTCAACTTCCCAGAGCTGCTAAGAATTCATTGTAAAGAACACTATTGCTGGTCAGAACTAAAAGATGAGATCGACCATAGAATTCTATCAAGCGACAATGTTTTTCACATTGTATTACGAGTGACTTCTAAAACGATTATCCATTTCAATCACAGCATCTCCGTTTTCTCCAATCATCTCCCGGCTTTGATTGATGGCACGATCCCCCTTGTCTACCGGCAGAATCACTGCATCACTGCCGCCGTCACTATTGAAGCCCGAGGCCCTGGCCTGACGCGAAGTCGTCCCTGTGTGGAACTCGCCGTCCGACTTAATATATCGGCTGCCCGAGCGGTATTTGCCCGCATAGTACGCCTTGGCATCTCGTAGCAAGACACGCAGCACAGGAATGGAAGCGGCCACAATGGTAGCGTTGGGCTCGGCATGAATCCAAATGCTCAAGATTCCAAGGCGATGGGAAACTTCAAGTTCGCGTATTAGAACGACGTTACTCAAGAGCAAGCGAAAGAGTATTGCGCGAACGGCAGGTAACTCACATTCTGCTCCAACGGCTTTTGCAGCTGCATGGGACTCTACCGCCTTCACAATGGCTACACTCCCAGCACTAATTATGAACGAGTCAGCTTCGATTCAAGAGAGTCCCATCAGTTGGGACACTAACAGACAGCCAATCCCCATGGCAATAGCCACCCCTGCTTTTTCTCGTTTGATCATCTGCAAGCCCCAGACGACTTTGATCGGAATCATGGCCAGAATGAAGTCTGTCAGTGCTGAAATGACTATAGGAACTAGTTAAATTCTGCGACGGACAACGATATCATGGGAACGTCACTTACTTGAACCGACCATGTTCATCCAAAGCCCACTGTCGGCCGACCAACATGGTTGAAACGTATGGGGGTCCGGGGCGCCGCAGTTAGCCTTCCAGACCAGAATCGAATGCGCGATACACATGGCATCCATAACAAAAGCCGCCGCAATGACAACATATCTCGTCCAACCTGTTGCAAACCGTAACAATGTAAGAGCAAAAGATGTCTTACTGAAAGCTAGAGAAAGCTTCATGGCGGTATCGGAAGCAAGGTTCGCCGGCATGATCACAGGACCCGAAAGAGTCGTGACGAGATATCCTTTCCGATATATGACCGTCTGCAACGTGGTTGCCAGCAGCAGAAGGAGCCAGCCAACTAGTAGGAGGTAGTCGTCCCACCACATCTTCCTCGTCCGTGCGGCCCGGCAGTAGATGCGGAGACCGAGGAAGATTGTCGATACCGCGGCCATGGTCCATATCGATGAAAGAATCGTCGAAGCCAGCGTTGGGTCGCCCGAGGGCATCGGGAACATGACCGCGCCCTCAGACATGGCGGCCGGCTGTGTCTAATCGAGAGTCGTCTAGAGCGATGGGGGTTACGTGCAGACCCGAGCCCCAGCCTTCCAGCTTCCTGGGAGCGGGAATGGGACATCATATATGTACGTCGTACGACTTCCAGGTCCCGTCTCCATCTTTGACAGGTTTGACACCTTACGTAAGGCCTGTCATGACCTGTCACTTTTATGGCAGTCTGCATCACACACGCGACGTCTTGTCTTGGGGTCCAGAAAACATGCAAAAGGCTTACATACATGATTGTAAATGCTGCTCAATACACGGTGATGAACCTGGTTGATGCGTGTGACTGGCACTTGAGCTCCACAACCGTCCAACATAAATGATCAACTTTCTTTCCATAGGCGAGCTTTTCCAGCAGCCTGAAATGGTGTCATAAAGTTTCTTTTTCTTGCGTGGGCCCTGACGCATAGAGACCCACGATCCTTCCTGCATACACGGAATATTGTGCCGCGACTGAGACACTGTATGCACTTGGATTTGTTCTCGGGCGGTTAGACTGCCAATCCCCAGTGACAGTATCTTCTCTTCCCCGGCAGAACTCAAATTGCGTTTGACTGTAGTACCTTCGTGGGCAAAGTGATATTGAAATACGAGGGGAGAAGAGGGGTGCGCCGAGTCTGACAAAGAAATAATTTCACTCACTCGAAGCTATTTGCGATTCCGAACCTGTAACCCACGAAATCCACGCACTCAATCTCTTCAAACCCCGACGGTCAGCCATGGCCTTCCAGCAACACGTTGAGCCAACAGCAAAAGATCCAAAGTGAAGCCCACAGAGTCGGCATCGTCCGCGTTTGGCCGTGCGCAATTATGATTGCGGATCTTACCCCCCGCTCTCCCCGCCGCTGCGGGCGGGTCCGCACCCCGGTCCGATCCCGGCCATCCTCACCAGTCGAGTACCATCTCCGGGCTCGGAGGATCCGGAAGTCCTCTGGAGCCAATGATGCACATGGGCAGAACCAACAACTCCGAGGCAAGGCCCCTTTGCTCCACAGGAACGATTCATGAGCGGTAGAATCAGATCATTCGATGAATTTGATCTTGGTTGCCAAGGCGGACTCTTCCACCCTGCAGGGCGATGCGAGGCACGGGCACGCGAGAAGAAAGAAGCCCTTGCATATGCAGTCATCAAATATGTGCGGAAGCTCATTCCGCAGGCCGGCCCTTAACCCCCACCTTTCAATCCTATCCCGTTGTTCTGCTTCTCTGAGCCATGCAGCAGAGCCCACGCGAATACGACCAAGTTCTCAACGGCACTCACCAATGACCACCTGCGGTACCCGAGGGTGGAGCTGATTCCAACATCAAAGTGGCTCTCGATGGACCAACCCAAGGCCGCACAAAGAATTTTATCACTTCAACCTCTCGAAGCGAAACGTTTGTGGACCTTGTGTTGGTCTTCCTGCGTTACTTTCGCCCGGATAGCCGGGATGGCTGTCGGCCCCAACAATGTTCATAAACAGAGGGAGAGACTCTTGGAATTCTTCGGAATTTGGACGGCTCACCACTTGGGCTTGGATTTACAGTGACCTCAATTCATCATGGCTCTCCAGGTCTCTCATTTTATTGCTCTGGCAGCTGTAGCCCTGTCTGGCTTGGCTTCTGCGAACCCCCGAGTTGGAATTCGACAAGCGAACGAGACACTCAGTCGAGGAGTAAGCATACCTTTCAGGCCATCATTTGTGGGCGATTATGCTAACATTGCTAAGTGCAATGCTCTCACCAGGGCTGGTCTGTCGCGGCAGCTGTACTTCCCGGATGACAGCGAGTACGCGGAGACTCTGGGATCGTATTACGACGGTAGCATCCAAGAACTGACCCCGCGCTGCGTGCTCAAACCCGAGACCACGCAACAAGTTGCCGATGCCCTCAAGGCTCTCAGTGAGGAAGGAGGCAACTGCTGGACTGTGGGTATCCGGAGCGGTGGTCATTCCGTCGTCCCCAGCAACAACGCCCAGAATGGCGTGACCATCGATCTCGGCCGGCTCAACTCCGTGACCTACAGTGAAGATGCCGGCGTCGAGGTAATACTTAGAGAGCACCATCCGCAGCGGACCATAAATTGCTTACAGCCTCACAGAAGGGACACGGGATTGCATCCATTGGCTCTGGTGCCAGATGGGGCGAAGTCTACACCGAACTTGAGAAGGACGGCGCGATGGTTACCGGAGGTCGTGAGGGCCATGTTGGAGTCGGCGGCTTTTTGCTAGGCGGCGGTGAGTTCTTGATGTTGAAACAAAAGGGGAGGTTGGCTGACATTCGTCGCAGGGTTTGCGTGGCAATCCGGTCGGCGAGGTATGGCTTGTGACAACGTAATTAGATACGAGGTAAGTCCGAGCTCAAGTGTGAAACATAAAAGAAATCAAGACTAAATTGAGAGAGGTTGTTCTTGCCAATGGCACTGTTGTCACAGCCACGTCAACCAGCCACGCGGAGCTTTGGCAGTCACTCAAGGGCGGCTTGAACAACATCGGCCTCGTCACGAGGTTCGACATGCAAGCTTTCCCTTCCCAAGATGCCTACGGCGGCATCATGGCATTCCCATACACCCAAGCCGAAGCGCTTCTTGAGAAGTTTACCTCAATGATCAAGAGAAACGGTGAATATCCTGAAGAGAACGGCTTTGTCTCTTTCACATGGAGCCCTGCTACCGGCCCTTCGGCTGCATTTGTCCTCGCCAATATCGACGGCGTCGAGGACTCGACCTCATTCGTTGGACTCGAGGACCTCACCCCAATCATCGACATGCGATCTCACACGCCGGTCTCCGGCCTCGTGAAGCAGCTTGAAGGCGCTTTGGGCCTCTACAACGTGTGGTTCACGCTTACCTTCCATGCCGACATGATTATGGGCCGCAAGGTTCTCGAGGTCTTTGACAGTGTGATTGCGGATCTCAAGGACACGCTAAACCAAAACGACCAAATCATCTTCGTTCTGACGCCGCTTCCCCGAAACTACGCCAACCACGGTCCCAACATTCTCGACCTGAACAACGGACTCTCTGAGGACTGCATGGTCATTCAAGCAGAGGCTCTACTCTCGACGCCCGAGCACAAGGCATTGCTCACTGAGAAGCTGCAACATGCGGTCGAGAACACTCTCAGTGCTTACGCCACGAACACTCACTCCCTCATGCGATGGAAGTACCTTAACTACGCGAATCCTCTACAAGATGTCTGGTGGACGATTGGTGACAGCAGGTATCTGCTGAACGAAACTGCGCATGCATATGATCCTACTGGATTCTTCCAGAAGCGTGTCACCGGTGGATTCAAGATTTCAGATATGACAGACTGATACACAAGGCAACTAGAGCCAAGTAATATTGTAATATTTATTGTATTTAACTTTCGAATTCTATTTCAAGTTCAATCCGCTCCCTAATTCATTTCTGAAGTATGCCAGAGACCATTCTCCGTACATATAAGCTCACTGATAGAGATCGGGGTAGGCTGCCTTGATCATGTCCGAGGCCCTCTCTCCAACCATGTAAACGGCGTTCTGAATGCGGCAGTCGGGGATGACTGGGATGACAGACGCATCAATCACGCGAAGATTCTCGACGCCGTGGACTCGCAGTTTGCTGTCGACAACACCTTGCTCAATGTTCTGAGACATTCGAGTTGTACCGCAAGGGTCTGTTGGAGTTTCCAAGTTAGTTAGGCAATTCTAGTACAGACCAAAACTATTGGGACAGCGAGAAAGGGAATTCACTTACGGAAACCAGTCTGGGATCGCTCCAAAATCATCTTGATCATGGCCTCATCTGAGGAGCGAGGCATGGGCCAGGGGTAGTCGCTCTCAATGATATCCTTCATTCCCTCGCCGTTCATGATGATATTGTCAACGAAACGGACGCCTTCGCGCATGGCGATGAGATCGAGGTCGTTAGAAAAGAAGTTAAGGTTGATCTTGGCCTGCTCGAGGGGATCGGTCGAGTTAAGCGTCACAGTGCCGTTTTGTGAGAGAGGGCGAAGAAGATCGACAATGACGGTAAAGTAGTTACCCTGGGGAGGAGTTGGGATGTGCCACTGGAAAGCGTCACAAAACATGGGCTGTCGGCGTCTCCGTTAGCAGTGGGATCGGGATAGTTTGGAAGTTTAAGTTGGCTGGGCACTTACGACAAAGTCGATCTCAAAGTGAGGCTGGCCGCCAGGTCCAAAGGGATCAACGCCGCCATTCTTCTGGAGGTACTCGATGTACTCTTCGCATTGCTTCAGGCGATCATCGATGCGGGGGAGGCCAACCAGCTCCAGAAGTCCGCTGCTCAAGGGGCCCTTGTGCCTCCAACGATACGAGGAAACGGCGCCATCCTTTTCGGGACCAGCGCGGAGCAGGTGCTGGTCGAGACCGTAGCCGTCTTTCAGCTTGAAGACGTGGGGCATGATGGGGTGGTCGAGCAGGTTCTGGCCGACGTGAGGAAAATCGACGATCGTCTCAATGCCAAAAGAGGCGAGGGTCTTCTTTGGGCCGATTCCCGACAAAAGAAGGAGTTTGGGCGACTCGTAGACACCAGAAGAGACAATGACCTCGTACTTGGCACGAAAGGTGAGATCCTGACCATCGGGCCCAATGACCTCAACGCCGACGGCCTTGCCGTTCTCAATAATCAGGCGCTTCGAGTTGGTCTCGCCGATGATGGTGACGTTCTTCTTGCCTTCGAGGTAGCGCCAGCTGGAGGACCGGGTGCCCTTGTAAATGGAGCTGACGGCAGTAGCCAGGCCGTGCATCTCTCCATCGTAGATCTCGTCGTTCAGTTTCTCGCCCTTGCTGACCCAAGCCTTCTTCAACGCTTCACGGAAAGGAGCAGCTTCGGCGACGAGCTCGGCGGGAGCGACGTGGATAGGACCCGAATTGCCGATGTGCTGCAGGTACTTGGGAAACTGGTTCTGGTCATCGTGGAAGGTCGCGGGCTTGTCGAAGTACTCCTTGCAGCTGGCCCACGTCCACTCGTCGCCACCAAAGGGCGCCCAGTCGTCAAAGGTTGCCGCGCTTCCGCGAATCCAGGTGTAGTAGTTGAGGCAGCTGCTGCCGCCGAGAACCTTGCCGCGAGTATTGGGTTTCTCGACGCGGGTGTAGTCCGGACGATCAATCAAGGTTGTCTTGTAGCCCCAATCCCACTTGCTGCCGCGCAACTCAAAGGCGCGGGCGGGAGTCATGATTGCTTCGTTGTCTTTCGGGTTGCTGCCTCCGGCTTCGATCACGAGGATTTGGACGTTCGGATTCTCAGCCAAGCGGCCGGCGACGACACATCCGGCAGTGCCTCCTGTGGGACACGTCAGAAACTGCTTCAATAGTAGATTATGGGGAAGAAAAGCAACCCACCACCGATGACGATGAAGTCAAACTCGTTTGTATGGCTGGCGGCGATGAGAGTCATGGTGAATGATTGTTGTTGGATAAGTTATTAAGTAGTAAGAATTGAAGCTGTGTGGATGCTGTTGTGCGTGGATGTCTGACACAGTGCGCGACTGCTGATGCTCATTTTGTTTCTAGACGGGTGCTGTGAGGCATACCCATAGATCAATTGTCGAAATAATGGGCCTTGTTTTCGGTCTTCGCGATGCAATCATTCAAGCTTAGGCAGGTAGGTCGGCACAGGTTGCGAATGCCGTCAACCCGCATCATACCGAAGCTCCGGCCCAGTGACGCAGGACCGGGACTTAAGGCCGGTGGTTGAAAATTAGTCACGGACATCTTCGAAAACAAGCAGTGAGTTACCTCAAACGACTTGCTTGAATTAAGTGGCCAGGGCTTCAACTGTGTCGCGGGGAAAAGAGAGTTTGTCCCTTGCAATAGCGCTGACATCGACAACGTCCGAATGGAGCCCGTATGATGAGCCACTCATCAACCTCAATGCAGCGTTGCCGGATATTTTGAGACCTACCAGGGTTGGACGGCATTTAGTGACCTGCCCACACTGCAGAGACACTTGCTATAGAAGAGAGCGTCCCGGGCCGGTAAAGTGGGATCCGGCATTCGGCTCCGACTTTGTCGGGTCCGGTCTCGGTCATTGTTCGCTCTCTCGGCATCTGCTTGACGTAAACCTATAAACTCAACCAATCAACACAACGGAAATGAGGGTTACCTAATATTGCCTGGCTTCGACCAGTCTCTCTTCTACGTCTTTCACATTCCGAACAACGCCCGCCGAGTTCTGCGAAGCCCTCTGGGGAACCTCCATCACTTTCTTGGTTTCTTTATTCGGCATTGGTCCTTCAGGACAGCGAAAACCACGCACTCCGCAAGCCCCAATATTCCAGACCTCATATCGGGGTCGTGGCAGATTTGACATGTGTTGATCCTAGTACCTGTGGAGTGTAGGGGTAACTCGGAATTCGTTGCCTTAGATTTGACTCTCATCAGCGCAGGTTTTTCGGCCATGTGATGTGATGCGAGGATTGGTTTGGACAGTGACGTGACGTCGAAGGCATTCTCTTGACGACGCACAATCATTGCAATGTAGTATAAATCATCTCAGTCCGCTGACAGCAGCGTGGACTTGACGCTGCAATTTCAACTTCACACAGCCCATGCTGCAGCCCAATATCTTCACCCGGTTTCGACAAATAACCCTCTCATCAACCGCGCCTAAGCTTTTACGGTTCTAAAACACTATGGCGACCCCAACTTACACTCTCGCCGAAGGTAGACGTCGACCCAAAGACTCAAAGTGATGCCCAAAGCTTACCATATCACAGGCGTACCCTACGCCGACCCGACTACCGCACAACATTTTGGCGGCAACTCAGTCAAGGGTCTGATGTTGCTGCAAGACACGCAACTCATTGAGACTCTGGCGCACTTCAGCCGGGAACGCATCCCCGAGCGTGTAGTCCACGCCCGAGCTGTCGGTGCATTCGGCGAGTTCGAGGTAACTCACGATGTATCACAATTCACCTCTGCCAAAATCCTCAATGGCATTGGAAAGAAGTCCAAGGTTTTGTTGCGGGTTTCCACTGTGGGCCCCGAGCGAGGCAGCGCCGATACGGTCCGCGATGTCCACGGATGGGGCATGAAGATCTTCACAGAGGAGGGAAACCAGGACTGGGTTTTCAACAGCATTGTAGGTCTCTCCGCAAGTGATAAGTCTGGGTCTCTCATTTGACTGTGAAAAGCCTGTCTTTTTTGTCCGGGACCCAATCAAATTTCCGTCTCTAAACAGAAGTCACAAGCGAGATCCGGCGACGAACGTGTCGGACCCAACGATGGTGAGTAATCGCCCTGCCTTTTGGTACACTCTTGCTAACGAGATAGTAGTTCTGGGAGTGAGTTTGTCAAAATAATCTCGAAGTTACTACTGCTGATAACTTCTAGCTTCCATAACAACAATCAAGAAGGCATTCACGCTCTCATGCACCTTTTCAGTGGAAGAGGCACCCCCAAGAGCGTCAGGCACCTTAACTCATACAGTGGGCATACTTACAAGCTGACTAAGGATGTGAGTGATACCTTTGGTCTCAGAACAAAGGCAGATACTGATAATCTCCAGGACGGCACATTTTACTACGTCAAGATTCATATTAAGTCCAACCAAGGCGTCCAGAACCTGACGTAGGACGAAGCTGTTAAGCAAGCAGGCGAGAATCCGGACACCCACACTGCGGATCTTTACGATTCGATTGCCAAGGGACACTTTCCTTCCTGGAAGGTGTATTTCCAGGTCATGGAGCCCAAAGACGCGGAGAAGTACCGCTGGAACATATTTGACGTGACCAAAGTCTGGCCGCATGCCGACTTCCCACTTATCCCTGTAGGCAAACTCACTTTGAACAAGAATGTAAGTCACAGAGTGCGTTACACTTGAAACCTCCATACATTACTAACCATAACTCATGCTTGCAGCCATCAAACTATTTTGCCGATATCGAGCAGGCTGCCTTCTCCCCATCCAACATGGTCCGGGGCTTTGCCCCCTCCGCGGACCCCATGCTCCAGGCCCGTATGTTCGCCTACAACGACGCCGCCCGCTATCGCCTCGGCGTCAACTACCAGCAACTGCCCTGCAATCGCGCCGTTTCACCCGTTTACTGTCCCTATCGGCGTGACGGCTTCATGACCTTTGGAGACAACTACGGCGGTGACCCGAACTACGTCCGATCCGACCTTAAGGCTGTCAATTTTGTCGGGAAAGAGGGTGCTAACGGCTATGCCATTGGAGGCCACGAAGAGTGGGTTGGACGTGTTTGTGGATACACTTCTCAGGTTGTCGACGAAGATTTTCTGCAGGCTCGGGCATTTTGGGATATGCTACGTAACCAGCCGGGCGGACAAGAGGCTTTGGTGTACAATGTCGCCCAGCATCTCGGTGGTGCCAGACCCGAGGTTCATGAGAAGGCTTTTGGTAAGTTTCCACCTAGACACATACTCGTCCGTCGAATTCTCCTGCTTGCTGACCAAGGACTTCTGTCAGGAATGTTTGCCAGGGTGTATCCAGAATTGGGTGAGAGGGTCAGGCAGGCCGTGCAGGCCTGATTGTAGGCCGGATGCTGCCGGTTTTCGACAACATACCCGGATGTATTCTGCGCCGTTTACATGTAAGTTCTAGGCAAATAACTCATATGATTTGAAATTCAGTGTCTTTAATAATGAGTGCATTTTGAGTTACAATGCCGGGATGTCTAGGTATGACTTGCTTCGATTACCTACGCGGTTTGCTGAGGTGTCTGTCTATCTTGCCCAATACAGTCCCCGAAGTATCCCTGGTCTTGGCTCGAATAAGCAAGTAGTTTCTCATTGAAAGCTTTCCAACTGAATTCCTGTGAATGAATACACTGACAACAGCAGTTGGGCAAATGCACTGGCGACAGGCTTGTTACCGTATCTTACCTTAGTAGGGGTTCCTCATATGCCTGTCATGAGGGCACAGCTCTATATTGAGCCATACCCAGGTATGGTATCAACGATTGTTTTATTGCTTATCAGCAAGGTCTTCTGATGAGGGGATTGTGGTCTAATTATACATTTAAACAGTGACCGTCGTATTCCGTTTGAAATCTCATTTCTGGAACTTTACTTGGGCATTTTTGGTTGTAGCAGTTACATGCAAGCTGCCATATCAGTCAACATTTTGGTCACAAGCTTTACCTGACAATCACATTGGGTGGTGAAGGGGTGCAACTACACAGAAAGAAGTTTTTTTAAACTCATCTGGCTGAGATGAAGGATGAAAATACAAATGCCTCAAAACCCCATCAACACCTGACAATGTATAATCGAGTGATTTTATCAATGGATGCTTTCAGAAAAAGAAAAACAGTTGAAGTCTCAGTAAAAGGCACAACGTCGCAAAAAGATTGCCTTGGCAGTTTATTGAGGACCTCAAGCCGTCTTCGAAAGCTTGAAGCCTCCCGGTACACGCGTCTGGAAGACTCCCTCGGGGTCGTACTTCTCAGCGACCTCGCGCAGGTATCGAACATTATCGGCACCATAGCTGGCAAAGACATCCTGGCGCGTGCTGGCGTAGTTGAGGTAGACTAAGTCCTCCGCACCATCGACAGACTCGGCGAAGTCGTTGGCGGCGCCCGCCATCTCGTTCAACCGCTGTTGGGCAACGGCAAAGTCGGCATCGTCCGTTGTGACAAATACGGCGGCTGTCCACATGATAGCGTTGGACTTGAGGTTCTCCAGTCCGAGCATGTTACCGCCCTTCTCTACGCCGATCCGCCCGTAGTCCTTTGGGAGGGGTTGAAGGAAGATCATGGTCCTGAAGCTATCCTCGCCGATAGAGTCCTGCAGAGTCTTGACGAACTCCTCGTGGAGCTTGGCGGAGTTCTTGAGAATCTCGGGGTCATTCTTGTAGATGAGGGTGGTTCCCGCGGCCCTGTTCGAATTGTCAGCTCTGTTAGGTTCAACAGTTGTGGTATGGACGTAAGCACGTACCATGTGCCTGCCTCGACCTTTGATCCCGCAGCGGCCTTGGCCAGAGTTTGCTTGGTGGTCACGTTCTGAAGGGCAGTGATCTCTCGAAGACTGTCATAGGCTGTTGAGACGTTGTCATGGCCAGCCGTGTTGACAAAAATGGTGCCAATCGTGATCTCCGAGGTTTCTGTGCTGTTGTACGCGAGATACGTCACCAGTGCGTTGTCAGCCATCGATAGATCATAATCGGCAAACGCAACAAGTGTGTCGACGACAGCGTCAGAAGCGTTTCCAGGCAAGAATCGGGCTTCGTAGTGCAAGTCGCGGGTAGGCAATGCCTCCAAGTCGAATCGTGTGACGATGCCAAAGTTGCATCCGCCACCCTTGAGCGCCTTCCACAGGTCCGCGTTACTGCTCTTGTTGGCGTTGACAATAGTGCCATTCGCGAGCACGAGTTCGTAGTTCACAATGGTATCGGCACCGAATCCCCTGCCCGGGGAAAAGAAGGACGTGCCGCCGCCCAGGAGAAATCCTCCGACGCCGACGTTTCCGTCGCGCCCGCCGACAACCACGACACCTTGGTCATCTAGATCGGCGTATACGTTCTCCCAGTGGCCACCGGTGTCGACTCTGGCGACGTTGGTATCGGCGTCGTAGATAGACGAGTTCATGTGCGTAAGGTCAATGGTGACGCCATTCTGGATGTTGTTGTTAAGTTGCCAGCCATGGCCACCGCTGCGCACGGCAATATGCCAGTCGCCGGCTCCGTTGCCAAGATCGACCAAAGTGGTCAAAATGCGGGAAACCTCATCAGCACTCTGTGGGAGGACGAGACACCAAGGGCGTTGGCGGGCATTCAGAGCCCACCAAGTGTCGACTTGGTCCTCGTAGGCTCCGTCAGAGGGAAGAAGCACTCTGTCCCTTAGACCGGCAGCTATCAGAGCGTCGCACTGCGAAATGTTAGAATTTCTGTGAAGTATTTGGGAATGGGTCAACTGACGGGAGGCGTTCCGCCTTTGAATGGTGAGGGTATGGTCGCATTGCCGGACGAACTACAGTTGGTTGCCGCAACGAGTCCGGCCAAAAAGCCAACTTTAAGGAGATGCTGTAACATTCTAATTTTGTGATGATACGGGAAATTTGATAAGAGATACGTGTTTTGCTAGGAAAAACTCAGGAAAGACCTCGATGTGCTAGTTGTCTTGTGGGAGTACATTAAACTCTGGACATCGCGAGCGGACTTATATACCAATGGATATTCGGGTGTTGAGCTGCGTCTTTCCATATTCTACTGGCACAATGCGGACGCACAAAAATGGCGATGTCGGGTCCTCGGGTCCGTCAAGCTGAGCTCCGCGACGATGAGGTTGAAAATACATGCAGGAGGATTGCCAGCTGAAGGATTGACCTTTCCCTGCTTCACACACGCATATTCCCCAGTCACCTCGACAACGTGGGCATTCATGCGGTTCAGGGCAAATTCAACCCCGTATTCTCAACCGGTTCATTGCGCTGCAGATCGATTTCGGCCTCGAAAAGGAACCAAACGGCTACCCCGATACGGATCGGCGTAGGCCACCAGCAGCATCGCCGCACCGAATGCGCGAAGGCGCGAACTCAGCAGAATGATTCTCCGGGCGCGAGGGCCCGAAAGAGGGCGCAGGAGATTCAGCCTTCGGCTGGGCGTCCCCTCATTTTGCTGTGCTTGCTGACTGCAGCTGGCAGAAAACAAGGCGATTAATCCGGCTGCCTATTCCCGACCCATGAGTGCGTCGTCAGCTGGAGGGCCGCATGGGGATGACGTAGACTGAACCCGAAGAATAGGTAAGATTTCCTAATCGGGTGGTGGCCAACCCCACCGAGTCGAATTCAGTCCAACCAGGATTAGGTCTCATGTCCCAGACAGTACATTGCTTCTGTCAAAGAAGGATTCTCGCTTGCCTGGTGGCTTTCTGGGCACCTTGGAATCCTCTCCCTTCGGTTATGATGCCCACCGACACTATGTACTGCGCCAAGGGGGCGGAGAGGTGGGAATACCGTCACCAACTGGAACCTCATTTAGTCGTCATTTTGAACAGCTCAGCATCAAACATGGTTTCCAGCCACTCAGCGCCATTGCCATACGAAGTTCAATCGCACACGCCCGTAAAGCGACGAGAGCGTCAGGAGGATGGAGAAACTTGGAATCGACTTGTGGCAGTCTCGTACGATTGATTCCACAACGGACCTAGAGTGGTCGATCGCTTGCACCTGGTGTTATGAAGCGCTTCCATGATAGTTCAGTCATACGAACTTGCCGAAATCAATCTCGATGAGTCTAGTAGACTTTGTTCAATAGAGGACGCACTCATTTGAATTAAATGTTGGCTGATATGGTCAGGTGTCGTTCCGTAGGGTTACATCAACGGAGGCTGTCCCGCACTAGTAAAATAAGGCCAACCCCCTGGTCCCAAGAACGATACCAGAAAACTCTGGAACACCGGAATAAACGGTCATGATTTCCTCTTGACCTTATCTGGCATATGATCCTAAGGGTGTGTCTGTCGGTTCTCGCCGACCTAGAGAGAACACCCTTAGCCAGGATGTTGACAGGGATCCGGCCCAATCATGAGGCACGATGCCATAGATGGCGTTCCTCTTGCCTCAGTGGCAAGATCGGGGGCAATGCAGCATGGCGGCGACTGTCAATCAGAGCAGGTAAGTCCCTACAAGGCGTTACAGGGGCGCAGTCTGTCAGGGCGAAAACTCGCTGAAGTCTAAGAATCCGTGATGGATAAAGCCTCAACCTCGCCCGCCAAGCCCAGCTCTTCTCGGTGCCACGTTCGAGGAAAGACAACAGCCATATATTGATGCCCTTTCTTTGTTTGTTTCCTATCTCAGTAGTGACATCACTTTGAATCTGCCATCAGCTTTCCGCACACCTGGTCGAAATTATGGAAACATCCAGCGGGAGGAAACCTGCGGTGAGTCCCCGCATACATGTATGAACCTGACGTGAGCCAGGGACTGACGACGACGTCCAGTGCGATCAATGCAAGGACAGAAAGGTGAGAGGTTCGAAAGTAATTCGCACATGTTTCATTGCTAACCGTTGACTGCAGACAAAATGCGACCGCGAGTCACCGTGCTCAAGCTGCGTCGCGGCCGGCCTAAACTGCCGCATCTCTCATCGCGCCTCGGAAAGGCGGCAGCGCGTCCTCATCTCTCCTCGCTACGATGAAGCAATGGAGAATGTCGATCGTTCCCTTCGCGAAGTCTCCCAAGCAGTTCAGAAGCTCCTCCAGATCAATGAGAGGAGCCAGGGACCATCTCCCAAAGACTCTCCGTCCTCCTTCATCAGCAGTCACCCCTCCAACATCTCTGTCATGTCCGAGGGCTACCGGGGCGACTCTTCTTTCAAGGCACACGTCCATCGTGTAACAGACGCCCTCCGAGACGCGGCCTCGAATCTCGAGCTGAGCATGGGAGACTCCACGATCACGGCGACGACACACATGATTGACGAGACCGCCGATAGCGAGGAGAGCAGCCCCCCTTCCGAAGGCAGCAGCTCGCCTTCACCATTCAGGATGCAGTATCCGGAACTGGAGGGTCGGTCACTTCCGCCGGTAGACCAGGTCCTGAAGCTGCTGCGGCTGGCGCAAGCCGAGAAACAGCGGTTTTTCGTCGACTGTCCCGTGGTCGATGAGCCCGAATTTTCAGAGTTTTGTCAAAAGGTCTACTTTGCGATCAACGAGTACTCCATTCTGTCGTGGGCAATTGTGAACACGGGCCTGTTCTTTCTGTTTCTTGGTCTCAAAGAGCAGTACCACGTTCAGGTTGGCGTGACATTCTCCGACATCCAGGGTTACTCGCAGCTGTTGCGGGCCAACATTGAGGCTGCGATGCAATCTCTACGGCTGTGCAACGACCCTTCGATGGAAGCTTGTCAGGCTCTCTCTCTCCTGGTAGGAAGTGGCGAATGTTCATCCCGGGGTTCCTATTGCTAATCAATGAGTCTAGTACACCTTTTGCAACAAATCTGGGAGAAACGCTCTGGCTTGGCAGATGATTTCAGCGGCATCAAGAATGTGCATTGACCTTGGCTGGCATCGTCTTCCCAAAGATGGCCCCGAAGTTTCAAAGGAACGTCAGGTGTTCTGGCACATTTATCTCCACGACAAAGGCATGTCCTTTACTTTGGGGCGGTCCCCGTCCATCCATCCATATGACGTCTCGACGCCACGACCGTCTTTTCCGAGAGACTATGTTCCAGGCGTTCCTGCGTAGTAAGTTTTAAAGCCTGGCGATCTGACATACTCGTGTTTTCTTACTTTATCACACCAGTTTGTATGCCGGTTACGTGGAGTACGCTCTCATTGTCGGCGACATGCACATCCAACTCTTTTCAGCCGCAGCGCTGCAACAGCCGCAACAGAACAGGATCGAGACAGCAAAGTCATTGGCGACCAAAATTCTGCAGGCAAACAACGGGATCAAAAAGGTTGATACACCAGTACCTTGACGTATATGCAACGGCTGACATCGAAAACAGACGCTCGTAGACGATCCGCCAAAAGGTGACATTTACCACGCCCCAGTCATGTTGCTTGACATCATTATGTACAGCCTCATGACAATCGCCTACCGCATCGTGCCATGCAATGAGCCCAATTCGAACCCCCTCCAGTGTAACACGGCCTGCATTGACGCCGCGCGGAAAGCCCTCGCGACGATGGTACAGGGCTTCGAAGACTGGGGTAGCGAGAACCAGACCGGCTGGACGATGTTGCTTAACATGTGAGTTCTGCAGAATTTCTGGTGTGAATACTTGCCTAAGATACTTTCAGGATGTTCTCCATCGTACCCTTTGCAGCCTTTGTGGTACTGGCCGGAAACACCGTGGCAACCTCGTCAACCGACGATCTCACGCTCTTGGCCGCTACCGTGACGGCAGTTGAGCCAACGGCCTCGAGCTCGCCGTCGGCGAGAAAGCTCTTTGACGTTTGCAAGACGTTCCATCAACTGGCCAGCTTTGCGGTTGCGAGAAGGACGGTCCTCTCGAGAACTCCGCCAGACCCTCCGACGGTCGGAACCGGCGTCTATGATCCGCAAGCTGCAGAGCAGTTCCCCCTACCATTAGGCAACTTGGAGACATCGGCAGCGTACGATCATATCATGGCGCCGCAGGATTGGGATATTGTGATGAATGAGTTTGAGTTGGGGACCGGCGCTGGGGCGATGGCATCATTCGTTGAGCCCTACATGCCGTTCGATGGGAGGCTGAGCTGAGCTTCACGAGGGTTCTATAGGATGCAACCGACGATTCAAGATTGGATTAAGCTAGTAAGAGCGCAATTAGATGCCATCCGTTCAGAGTCTCGTCTTCACACTCCCATTGCCTCCCTTACAGGCCGCATCCACCCAACCCATGACTTCAATCAGCCTCTCGTCCTGCAGTCTCGGAACAACGACCTGGACACTCAAAGGGGTACCCAGGTACAACCGCCTATCAATCTTGCTTTCATCCCACAACCCGCGATTTCTTTCATCCCAGCTGCTCAAAACCTCGCCGCCCTGCGGCCTGCCAAGTTGCAGATCGCTCTCCCTGACCTCTCGCACCGGGACACTTCCCGCCGGATAATCCAGCAACACCCAGCTGCTCGTCATTCCCACGGCATTGTACCCGTCAATCGGAGGCACGGGATGCGGCGCCAAGGGACAAATAATGGCATCAATCTTCTGCGTCCGCCGGTCCCACTCGTCCTGTTCAACCCAGATGTTCAACATCTCGCGCTCAAGCTGCGCCCGCTGGGCCTGTAACTCGGCCACACGAGTGAGAGACAGCGGTTCGCCTCGCTTGAATCGCGGCGCGGTCCAGGGCACGAGCGGCTCGCCCGTCGCCTCGATCATGTCGGCCATTGTGCCTCCTCCGTCGACTCCCATGAGCTTGTTCATGACGGACTGTGCCTTGGTCCAAGCCTTGGGAGTTTCGAGATGCACGACCTTGACATGTGGCGAATGAGAGAGTGAAGAGGCCACCTCGTCTAGCATGTTGGCGATGGGCGGCAGGAGTTGACAATTCCCATCGCTCCGAAGAACACCGATGACCAGTTCCCCGTTTTCGCCGCTGCCAGAGGCGCGGGTGTTGCCTGGGGCCGGCGACCATGTGGTGGGCATGCAATCTTCTCCCCAAAGCGAAGCCCGCGGCATGACTTCGCACAAGAAGGCGTCAATGTCTTCGACGCTCCGACCGATCGGGCCCGCGACGGCCTGGACCGACGTACGACTCATCCCCGCGACGCCGGTCAGCACCTGGCCACCGTAAGGTAGGCGGCCGTTGGACGGCTTGAATCCGTAGACGCCGTTGCACATGGCGGGGACCCGGATGCTGCCGCCAATGTCGGTGCCGATGCCGATCATGGACCCCTTCATGGCAACGAGGACGCCCTCACCGCCAGATGATCCGCCAGCTGTACACATCCGGTTGATCGGGTTCATGGTCCGCCCGAAAACGTTGTTGACCGAGTCCAAGCTTGCGAGAGTTTGAGGGATGTTCGTTTTGGTTATGATGACGCATCCTAGCGAGTGCAATAGACGAACCATCGGGGCATCTTGCTGGGCAGGCTTATGACACAGATGGGCGAGCCCCATGGACGAGTCGACACCAGCGATATTGAATGTGTCCTTGACAGAGACGGGAAGGCCGTGGAGCGGACCGAGGAGTCTGCCATTATCCCGACGGTATTTGTCCAAGAACGCGGCTCGTTTGAGAGCGTAGTCGAAGAGAGGCTCAGTCAGACAGTTTGTGAGTTGATGGGCGATGGCGGCGCGGTGGCAAAAGGCCGATGTGACACTGGTCGCAGAGAGCGCGCCAGATGCAATGGCTTTGAGAAGGGTCGGAATAGTGTACGACTCCGTGATGGAGATTTCAGACTCTGCCAGGAATTGACGTGGTATGTCAAGGACATTCTGCGGTCCGTCTTCCAGACGTGGAGGATCTCGCGGGATGACACCGGGTGGAATGTTCCATTTTGAGGGGATTCGGGCGGCTCGCTCGACCTGCTTGCGGCTGGCGATAGCAACCCACGGTGCCCCCTGAGACTGCGATGACATGCTGAAGTATGATTTTGAGACAACACGAAAGTATCAAGGATGAAGGACCTGGTTGCCAATGTTCTGGATGGAGGGAGATGTAATGGCATGTTCTCGGACAGAGTCTGGCCGACAAGATCTCCCCATACAGGACCGAGCGAACGCCTCGACGCAGGAACTGTTGGGGTAAATTGTTAGAGACCCCGCACTTTCAACAACAAATCATGAAATCGCTTTCGCATTTCCCCCTGTGCTCTGACATCAACCGAGGTTCAACGCGTGGTGACGCCAAATGAGTAAACGCGAACCGCATGCTGTCTTGACGCCGTCCGATCGATTGAGTATACCACTGGTTGTCTTCAACCCCTGAGCAACCCAGATGCAACGAGTCAATGATTCAAGTCTCACACTGTCCCTTTCCCCCTACTGCAAACATTTAGCTTGTCTTTCAGGCAATTATAATGAGTGACAGATGTCCGACTCCTCACATAGTCTTCACGGTAACGTAATATCGGGCTTCCCCCCTGGTAGCATCATGCGGAATGGCCAGCCCTGAGTCTCATACACGTCCTTCGCGACCCTTTGAAGCCACAAAGTCGGCACAAGCGGTAGCCAAAACTCGCACATCTCCGTCCTCAAGATCTCCGACCCAGCAGCCCACGACTGTCGGCCACCATCTCTATCGCCGGTCGCGAGCTGGGCATGCGCCAAGGACAGGTATATCACCGCCGCCGTAAACCCGCCTCCCGACCCGAGAGCGTACATATTTCGAATCTCGTCCAGCGCGAGTTTCCACCGCGACACCGCCAGCTCTCGGTCCGTCCCAAAGTGCGTCATGCGGGCTGCGGAAATGATCGCGCGCATGTGCAGCTGCTGGTCGTGGAGGTCTTCCATCGCAAGAGGCTCCGCATCTTCGAGTTCGCCGAGCGCCGCTGCCGCCGCGTCCAGCCTCCCAGCGCGATGTTGGCATCCGCCGACGCCAGTAACAGCCGTCGGAACGGGCGGCGTGATCGTGCGGCCTTGTCGACGTGTTGGAGCTCCGACTGAAGCATCTCGATGGCCTTGTGGTACTCTCCCATTTCGCAGCAAATGTCGGCGAGTCTCCCGGCCAGCATACGGCGCGTGTTGGCCCGGATCGGCTTCGTCATGTCAAGGGAAAGTATCTGCTGTAGAGAGGCTCTCGCCGCGGGGAATTCTCCGACGGACTGAAAGAACCGCGCCGCCGTGCTCTGCAGCCTGAACGTCACCTCGATGACCAAAGTCGAGAGCGGCGCCTCCGCCTTCCATTCGTAGATGAACTTTGGCACGTCGTTATCAAAGCACCGAATCTTGGTCTCGATGCGAGAAATATGGAGACGTCCCTGCAGGGCATGGTCTCGGCGGGTGGCCGGCCGCGGGCCTCGCCATATGAAGTCGCGGATGTGCGCCTCCGAATTAGCAAAGTCTCCGTCGACGCGATCCAGGGTGCTGCGGAAGAGCACGACCGTGGCGTGGAGATAGTAAGGCATCGACTTGCGCAGGAGCGTCTTGGCATGATCGACAGCTACGCGGCGGATGGCGACCGAGTCTCTGTCGCCGAAGAAGAGGACGGCCTCGAGGACTTGGGTTCTGAGCGATGTCGGGACTTTGTACTTTTTCGTGGTTCTCTCTACGACTGGCCAAACGGCACTTTTGATTAGGGGAGACCTGTGAGAACCACGTAAGTGATGATGCTCGGCTACAACGAACCGATTCCAACCGTACCAGTCTAGGTTGCCCTCATAGCATGGCGGGCAGACAAAGCACAAGAACTTCAAAGCGGCCGTACCAAGCTCGTCAACTGTCCGAGGGAGCAAGGCACCCGAAAAGAACGCCGAGAGCTCAGGACACAATGACCAGGCGTTCGTGTCGTCGTCCAACGCGCGCTTGATTATGTAGGGCTTGCTGTTGCGTGAGAAAGCTCCGTGTCGTCGGACAAGAGATTGACAAGCTCACTAGGGAGATCGAACTCGGCAGCACTGATGCCCTCCAGCTCCCCGCTAGTGTTCCATCGACGCTACGGAAGGCGAACTCTTGTTAGGAAGGTTTCAGGAATGTCAGAGTCGCCGAGTGCATGAAGTAAGAGTAGCAGCTGGTCGGCAGCCGGAATTATATCAGCGTAATCGACAAACAGATTATAACAAGATGATGATAGCGACGGGTCTAGAGGCAGCAATTAGTTCGATACGTATGGGCAATAATTTGAGACTACAAGCCACCGACCACGTAGTTGACTAAGAATCAGACGTTGTACAAAGCCAGTATAGTCTTCCGAGTGCGGAGTGAGAGAAGTCAAGTGACTGAAGATTTCCTCATCATCGAGGTTGAGATATCTCTCATAGCTGTACTGCGTAGGTTCTCTTATCGTCAAATCCCTTGATGGGCTTCACGTTCTGCTTCCTTACGTAGAGGGCGGAATGTCCAACGGCAACCAGAGAATCGCGCTGAGGCCGCCAAGCTTGCGAGATATCTGTATGTACTTCCTCCCCGAGTGTCGAATTTCTGCAAAGTTTTGTTGCCCGGGGAAAAGCTCGGCAATTTGAGGCGGCACTAGTACTTGAGCATCCAGCTTCGACCTGAGAAATATTACAACGCAGGCCAGGCGTCGACGCAGCTCCGTGTTGACGGAGGCCTCGGACACTGACCAGAAGCCGTCGACATTCTCCCGAAACCGCTCGCATATTTCATTGACGGGCGCGAGGTCAACCGAGCCCACAGAAAGAGCCTTGTTCGTCCGCTGGTTGCGTGGCGTGACCTGATACTGCACGTCGCGGGACAGCGACTTGGACTGGGCCAAGAGCCGGCGCAGGTCTTCGAGGTGGCTGTTCAGAGCAGGGATCAGGTCCCTTGCTCGGCCCTCGTCATACTGCTTGGACAACAGTCGAATCGAGTTGCAGAGACATGCCGTGTCCATTGCGGGTGAGCGTATTATTGACACTTGTGCAGAAGAGGAGCGTTCCTTACCTTCCTTTGCAGATTTTAAACCCCACTCGTCGTTTCTCGGCGCTACTCGGAATTGTGATGCCCCCTCCGACCCGCCGCCTCGGAGGCCACAACCCGGTCAAGGGTAAGGGTATGGATAATGTTTCTCACGCGCCATTGGCCCACCTGGCCATTTATCAATCAGTCCCATTCTCTAAGGTTTCCCTTGTTCGATCCATGTGGTCCCCTGCAAGTCAACCGGGGTCATCGTTCGGGACTCCTGCGTTGGGGACGCAGGTAATAATGGGGCTGTCCCGACGGGGATCGTCGTTTCTGTCGTGTTTGAAAACACTGTTCGAACCTTTTCTCTCGAATTTCTTCTCTTTGCATAGGAATCCTTCGTTCCACACTTTCTTTAAAATCAGAGCTGATTTGGTTTGCCATCAGCCATGCGTCTCCCGTGGTTCTCCAAGCGTGAGAAGCCGAAGCCAGCTTCGGAGTCTTCTGAGCAAACGCCTCTTCTCCAGGAATACGAGAGCCTCCCAGATGCTACACAATCTCGAGTCGTCTCCTGGGCGTCGATGCCCAGGAAAGGGCAGTTGGCCGTCATCGTCTTTGCCCGTCTTGCAGAGCCGTTGAGCGAACGGTCTTTGACATCGTACCTCTTCTTCCAGCTGCGGTGGTTCAACCCAGACCTCGACCCCTCCGAGATCCCCAAGCAGGCCGGTTACCTCACTGCCGTGTTCGCGGCCGCGCAGTGCCTCACGTCCATGTGGTGGGGTCACGCTGCCGACAACCCTCGTCTCGGCCGCAAGCGCGTTTTGTTAATTGGTCTGACCGGCTCAGCCATGTCTGCGTTTGGAATGGCGTTCTCGAGGTCTCTGACAGCTGCATTTTTCTTCCGGTTCTGCGCTGGAGCTCTCAACGGCAATATTGGTGTTCTCAGGACAATGGTCTCTGAAATCGTCGAAGACAAACGGCAGGTCGATATTTACTCTACAGACCGACTATGGCAATACTAACACGATAACAGATACCAATCTCGAGCTTTTCTTCTGTTGCCCATGTGCTTCAACGTCGGTGTCATCATCGGACCACTTCTAAGTGGTTTTCTTGCTGACCCCGTGCACACTCTTCCCGGCCTTTTTGGACCAGGTTCGGTATTCGGTGGAACCGACGGTGTTCACTGGCTCAAGAGTTTCCCATATGCCCTCCCCAACTTGCTGTGCTCGGTCATTCTGATCACAGCAGCCCTCGGAATCATCTTGGGTCTCGACGAGACACACCCGCAACTGAGACATCAGCCAGACACCGGACGCCGGCTGGGCAAGAAGCTCACCCACTGGATCCTGCAACTTTGGTCGCCAGACTACCGCTACGAGTCAATCCCGAATGACGATTCAGCTACCTCGGTTGATCGTCTCCAGGACGAAGAGACTGACGCACCGCTCGCCAAGCGCAAGGAAAAGACCCGCGCCCCTTTCAGCGCCATAATGACGAGGCCTGTCTGTCTCAACATGGTGCAGCGATTCCTGCAGTCCCTTCACGTCTCGGCTTTCAACTCCATCTTCTTCAGTCTTCTCCCGACCCCCAGGGCGGCAAACGAAAACTTCCACCTCCCGTTCCGTTTCACTGGCGGTCTCGGGCTCTCCAGCGAGAAGATTGGCATGGCCAACACGACGATCGGCATGATTGGAATTCCTCTGCAGCTGCTTCTCTACCCGCAGCTTATCGGCAGTCTCGGTGTCAGGGACTCATACCGCGTCTTCCTGCCGCTCAGCATCGTTGCGTACTTTACGCTGCCCTATCTCGTGTTGCTTCCCGACGACGCTGGCCTGATCTGGGCTTGCTTGTCAGCCGTGTTGACGATGCATGTTCTGTCTCGCACATTTGTCAACCCGGCGACTATGATGCTTGTCAACGACTGCGCTCCGAGCCCCAATCTACTGGGCACCGTGCACGGATTGGCTTCGAGTGTTTCGAGCGCTGCTCGGATCATGGGACCAACGGTAGGAGGTGTGATGCTCGGCTGGGGTCTCAGCCACGATTTTGTCGGCTTGCCGCTGTGGTTGTTGGGCATCCTCGCGGTCATCAACTGGGTTGTGCTCTGGTGGATTGACGACGTGAACATGTCTCATTGATGCGGGTTCCTCCAAGAGAAACCGACATGATCGCTTGATAGCATCTCTATGGTTCAAATGTGTCTACATTTGTAAGACCCTGCTGTACCAACTACTAGTAAATGCACACGACCTATGCAGGGTCAAGAAGCAGTTGGAGGATTGGAGTTTCCACTGCTAGATAGTCCAAATCCCAATTTGAATTGGAAGTTTTCTTCTGGTTTGCATGGCCTGATTCATTGCTATTCCTTGCCTAAACGAGAATATTTTCCGTCATCGGGAGTTTCGACCTTCGCTGGCGCTCGTCACAGATGATTTTTCACAGTGAAAAACCTTGGCTCCGTCGCATCCCCGCTCCCCGGGATCATGGCAGGGATCCTGTTCTCACTGTGAAAGATCAAGACAATTTGACATCCCTGCGGCCATGGGGTTACCCGGCTTTCAACCCACACCCCCCGTCAGCTTTAAGTCCGGAGCTGGCTGCGTGGGTTTTCTCATGCGAGGTGGCGCCCTAATAATATTTTTCTTGCCCTTGTGGGATAATCTTATCAATCAAGCTGCAGGTTCATCTTATCAATCAGGAAGAAGGTCTCATGTCCGTCCGTCGTTTTGCTTTCGTTACACCCTGTCGCTCTGAGCATGTTCGCCTACCGCTGCAATCATGATCCAGGCCTTCGACGCTCCGATCACGAAGCAGCTCTGCAACGAGAAGGCTCTGAAAATCTACGCCGCTTTTCTTTTTGGTCTTATCCTTTGTGTCATTGCGACTCGTTGGCTACGCGAAGTTTGCCATAGAAACTCCCGCTCGGATTTACCTCGGAGCTTGCGAGGCTCTACTCGTAGAGCCTGTCTTCATGTGTTCCGGTATGTTACGGCAAATACGGCTGGCTTCTGAATTTTCAATATGCTAAATATGCCCAGACAGCTGGAGAGGCGTACGGAATGGGGATGGCTCGGACGGCCGGCGTTTGGTCTCGTTGTACTTGTCGGCATCTACCTCGTTGCCAATGCCATTCTTTCTTCGACTACCTTTGCCCTCTATCGGCTTAACCACTGGGCATCCAGATTTGGGTGGTAAGTACAATGCAAAAACTTCTCATCCTCGACGTTTTCATAGGTTAACCCGTCTTAGGATGTCCGCCGCAAACATGGCATTATGTGTCTTCTTTGGGTTGAAGAACACACCACTTGGCCTTTTGACGATTGTTTCACACGCCCAACTCAACATTTTTCACCGAATCGTGGGATACACTGCCGTCTTCTTGTTACTTCTGCACGCCATTTTCTACACGGTACACTTCGGACGCCAAGGACGATGGGCAAACCTGATCAAAATAGAGAACCTGGAGGGCATTGGTGCTGGCGTTGCCATGTTGATCTTACTGATGGGCATCTTCAGGCATCGTGGCTACGAAGTGTTCTATCTCAGTCACATTGCTGGCTTCGTGGCCGCCGTTATCCTCACGGCGCTGCACAGGCCAAACTGGGCGAAGAAGCTTCCCTTGGTAATGGTGATCATTTTCAGAATGTGGGCATTGGACCGCATGATTCGCTTCATGAGAATGGTTCGCAATCTGATCAAAAACCAAGCTACCTTTTTCCCCCTTCCAGATGGGGGAACAAAGGTTCTCCTACGAAAGCCTGGCACGAAGGTCGCAACGCCGGGATCCCACTGTTTTCTGTGGATTCCACGCGTTCGTCTTTTTGAGCATCATCCCTTCACCATCGTCAGCAACGGTCCTTCGGGGTTGGAGCTCGTGATGAAGTCACACGAGGGTTTTACTAAAGTCGTTGGCAGCTTCGCTGTTCGGTATCCAAGGCGTACGGCTTGGGCGTCCGTTGACGGGCCCTACGGGTCGTGTCCAGAGACAGAAAGTTATGACAAGCTGGTTCTCATTGCCGGGGGAAGCGGCGCAGCTTTCACATTTGGCCTCATTAATCGCATTTTGAGTCAGTGTGAAAGGTCTAAACTGCAAGCTGTCGAGTTTGTGTGGGCAGTCAAACGCAAAGGTATATTCAAACGCAATGCAACGCACTTCGATACGAGTTGTTAATCATATGACAGATCATTTGAGCTGGTTTTCGGAACACCTTCATAACCTGACCGACCTCGGACTGAACATAAACGTGATGCTTTACGTCACCGGCGAGGCGTCCTCAACAGGCACAGAGGCTGCTACGAGTGCCGCAATAGAGCCAAATAATCACCACGGAGAGGAGCAAGGGCTGTTGTCGGGCAGGATATCCTCCAATTATGATACAGTCTTACAGATCGGAGAGACAGAGAGGAGCTTGACAGGATCAACTTGGAACACTGCTGGGCACGGCTTTGAAATCACCTTCACGAGAATGGATGTTGAAGCGGTCATCAACGAAGCTTTGGGAGAAGTCAGAGACCACCAACGGGTTCTAATAGCGACTTGCGGACCCGAACCACTTATGGATGCTGTCAAGGACACAGCAAATGATTGGCAGAGCAAAAGAAATATTAGAGTAGATGTTCATTGCGGGGATTTTTGACGTTTGATATCCATAGAGCTAGATCCAAGACAGAAATCATACGACACTCCTAAAACAACGAGGATAACTTCCGGTTTCCCCCCCACACCGGGCACCAACATGATCCTCCAAAAATTCTTTACTACCTAGTAGGCATCATTGCTCCGACTCTCCGAGATGCAGCTAGACAGTCCAGACAGAGCACTAAGCACCCCGGTCCTGCGATGCCGGCGCCACCCAACTCAACGTGTCCACCATGCTAGCAAGGATAACCATACCCCCCCTGACATGGGTCGGATTTTAGCACATGCAGTTGCTGGGAACGCTGGTGGATCAAGGTGTGTTTGTGGATGTGCACAAGACCCCACGTCGCTGAGAATGGACTTGGCGGATTTATCTGATCTGACGGATCAGTAAAGATTGATAAAAACCCAACGCTTCGACGCCTTCTGGGCGCCATGCTTGACTCTCATCAGCCAAAATTCTCCGTCTTTCTCTTCCTGCCCTCCTGAGACCGTTTGTGACCTGGCATCATGGCTCTCGAGAAGTCCACGGACAAGCCTCTGCCCGCCACGAACGACGGTGCTGTCATCGTGGGAGCCAGCCCCGAGGCCGACGAGAAGCACATGGCGGACGTCACTAACACTCCTTCCGAAGAAGGCAAAGAAGTCAAAGACTTCCCGTGGACCTGGAAGGTCACGGCTCTTGTGTGCGGTGTTGCCCTCTCCTGGGGCTCGTCCTTCTCCGAGAACACGCTCGGTCCGCTCAAGAGCACGCTGATCAAGCAGCTGGACATCAACAACTCACAGGTAGGGATATGATATGCCATGTTAACACTGATAATACTTGGAGTCTCGGGCTGATCATCCTTAGTACGGAGCTATTTCCTCGGCCACGTCACTTGTGAACACAGTCCTCCCTATTCTGGGTGGATTTGGGCTTGATCATTACGGCGTTAAGTGGTGAGCTTCTTATTCCTGCATTTCCAGTTCGAAATTCTCATGATTTATGACGTAAATTTTGTGAACAGGGGATCTCTTGCCTGCTCGATCGCTATCTTCATCGGCGCTGTGGTGTCGGCCGCCGGCTGAAACCAAGATTCTTTCACACTCGTCGTCACTGGACGCGTCATAATGGGATTTGGCAGCACGGTCATTGAGACGTGCACATCTAAAGTAAGTCTTATCGAAAAATCTATCTGCCTTCTTACTCGAAGCTGACAACATTCGTCAAGATCCTGGCACATTGGTTCCAGCATCGCGGACTTGGTCTGGTATACGGCTTGGATTTGGCAATCGGTAAGTTGCAAACAGAAGCCCCCTTGTTTTCACCGAGATCTCAATGCTAACACTGCTCTACCACTGCAGGAAAGCTCATTGTACTCATCGCCAAAGCCACCGCCGTTCCGATGCGAGATGCTTCCTCATTCTGGGGCTGGGCGCTCTGGATCCCTGCCATCGTCTGCTTCGCGAACCTGCTGCAAAACATCTTCTACATCTGGTGGGCTAGAAGCCGACCGGAGTGGACACGCATGCCCACCGGTCAGCAGCTTGCGAGGGAAACAAGGAGGCGGCTGCGGGCACAAAATGCGAACAACGAAGTCGCCACCGTCGGGACCCTCAACACCGCCCGCTGGTTCAGTGCCCTCCCGGACTGGGGCGCACTCTGCCGGGTGTCGCGCTTCTTCTGGCTCGTGGCATGCACTCAGATTCTCCATGCCGGCGTCGTTGGCGGATTCAACGGCCTGAATGCCGACATCATCACCCAGACCCGTGGCTCCACTGCCCAACTCGCTGGCTACACGTCGGCGGTGCAGCAGGTCATTCCGGTTGTCTGCGCGCCTTTAATCGGCTCCTACTTCGACTTCTTCGGACACAGGATAGTCTTCGTGAGTCTGACATCGGCCATTTGGATTCTGGTGTACTGCCTCATTGGATTCACTCAGACAATCGCCCTGGGTGCAATGGTCATCGCCTCTGTGGCGTCGACCATGAATGCTCTGCCTTTCTTGGCTTCCATTCCCCTCATTGTTCCGGACCAGCTCGAGCTTGGTCTTGTTTTTGGCGTTTGGAAGGTCTTCAACAACAGCGGAAGCGTTGTTGTCGATATGATTGCCGGCAGGCTGCAAGATATCACCCCCGGAGGCACATATGAGCGTGTCATTGCGTTCTTCGTAGCCGTGAAGGGTCTGGAGTTCTGTCTGGGTCTTTTCTATGGCGTTCTCGACCGAAGGTAAGCAAAGTATCATGACATCTAATTCAAGTCTTTTGATTGACTAACGTCCGTTTCGCAGATATCTCGCAGGTATTCTCAGCATCAGCAATAAGAAGCGCATGGAAATCGAACAGGATGGCAAGCTTGCGGATCCCGTTGGAAGAAGACCCTCCAAGATCTTCACGGCAGTGGGAATCAGCCTCGTCTGCTCCTTGATCATCATTGCCTGGGTTTTGTTCATCAAATGCTCGATTTGAGGCACCGCCGAAGAATAGTTAAACTACAAGCGTCAACGAGACTATTGAGATACGAACACATATGGAATTAAATTCACACTGTCACTTACTCTGTCCCTGTCTTGAACTGATGTGCATACTTTTACATAAATTGCAGATCAAAGTGATTGGAAGTACCTACTGACCTAGAGTTGACAGTATGTCACTTCCATAAACTGAAAGGAGTTTATCAAATTCTTTTAACTTCTATTGTACGGGTTGAGCCAGGTAGAGAATCTCTATTCTCCTTCATGTTGCTCCGTGTCTCAAATCAACATAGCATTGTCGACGGCAGACGTACATGGAGCTATTGCAATTTATACCCACTTACCTACTTTAGAGAGGCAGGACAGTCACGGCATGGTTTTAAGGAACTTATAAAAATAATTAGGGCCCACGTTCTTCACACTGAAGGTTGAAGCTAGGGTGAATTTTGACATGGAGGTAGAGGCCGCTCGTGGACTTGGGAACTGCGACGACACAACGTGTTTTATAGCACCAGACTCTTATCTCAACCTTATCTGACGCTCACTCAAGTATCAACGGTGAACCTTGACTGTGATGAATTTCCCGAGGAAAATCATCGCGAAAATGAAATTACTTGGATCCACTTCTCTCCTAATATCGGAGTTGCCCGCGCGACCGGACCGTGCCAAGATAAGAGACAAAACCTACGAGAAGACGAGCACCGGTTCATCCGAAGATTTTCATCGTCGTTGATACCGCTTCCGCCGTCGCGACGCGAGAAACCCAGTCCGATCACCAGACAAGATGCTCTCCGCCGCCCTCAAGATCGCCGTGAGCGCGCTGTTGGTGCAGCCGACCCTGGCAGCCCGTAAAAATCTCATCGTCGACACCGACATTTTCAGTGACTGCGAGTCAGTTCTCATGCCCAAAGCCCCCAAACAAGACAAGGAATCTCACAAGGGCACAGTGACACCGGCGCGCTCCTCCTCGCCGCGACCTCGCCGGAGGTGAACCTCCTCGGAGTCAACATCAACTACCCGTCAACTTACTCGGTCACCGCCACGTCCGCCATCCTCGCGCACTACAACCTCTCCGCGGTGCCGATCGGCGCGCGCCGTCCGCTGACCAACGAGAGCTTCTTCGACACCTTCGCCTACGACCTCGGCGAGTACGCGAGCAAGATTTCGTACCACTTCTCCGGCGGCGCGCTCCCGTTCGGCGCCGCCGAGGACGCCTGGGACGCCGTCGCGCTGTACCGCAAGCTCCTGGCCGAGGCCACGGAGCCCGTGACCATCGCTTCCATCGGCTTCTTCGAGAACCTCTCGGGGCTGCTCAACTCCACCGCCGACCGGTATTCCAACCTCACCGGCCCGGAGCTGATCGCCAGCAAGGTCTCGGAGCTGGTCGTCATGGGCGGCGGATACCCCTCCGGCCGCGAGTTCAACTTCTTCGGGGACAACCCGCTGGCCACGGCGCACGTCGTGAACAACTGGAAGGGCCGGGTCGTGTACTGCGGGACCGAGGTGGGCGGCACGGTGCTCTCCGGGGCCAAGCTGTTGTCCGAGGGCCCGGCGACGGATCCGGTGCGGCAGGCGTACATTTACTACAACTTTTACCGGCCCCGCGAGTCGTGGGACCCCCTGACCGTCCTGTACGCCATTCAGGGCTTGGGAGACTTGTTCGAGTACGGCAACGAGTACGGTCGCAACTTTGTGTATGCGAACGGATCCAACGAGTGGGTTTACGACAAGAACGTGACGGATCAGTTCTGGTTGAACCTCAAGGTGGACAACGTCACGGCGGCGGACGCTCTTGACAAGCTTTACCTGGAGGGTGCTCTGTCAGTGGCGAACGTAACTAAAGCCTAGGAGACAAGTCGAGATAGGTCGCGACGCATCATTTAATGAAACCCATCTTGTTGATTGCCGCGACCTCACGCCCGACTTTCTTATTCAACTTGCGTCATCTTGTTCCATCAAGCAAATCTCGACCTGTGCAGCTGCGCCACGGCAGCACTTGATGGAGATTGATGTTCAACTACAGATGCCCAGCCAAGTGTATTTCTGCGTTTGTGTTGATAGACGAAAGGGCTAGAAAAGAACGACACTCTGTCTTCCCCGGACATGGGTTGGCGTACTTCTTTATACCGAAAGCGAGCCACTGATAAGCATGAAATCTATCGACCACACCCTGGCAATCAAGATGCAGCGATCAGCAGGGCCGTTCCAGTTTCGTCCAAAGATACCGATTGGAACATTGTTTCTCTCATCCAGCTCAGGCAAGTTTGTAAGCGCCAAGATCACGTAGCATTCGAGCGCATGCTGGGCCGCGGCACGGGTTATCACAACAGAAATACCACCTTCCATCTTCCCCCTCGTCCCCCGTTGTGCTAATTCCTGATATGATGCCACTCGTCGCTGCAACTCTGGCATTGAATGCAGCAGCACGGGCATGCTTTCCCTTCCAGAGAGCGGAAATCCTGAAAGCCGCGGTAGAGAGAGCATGCACTGAGTCTCTTATCTTGCTCAATTGCCCTCAAACGACCCGTATTGCCCCGCATCGAGGTCGCTTCACTCATCCGAGATGTCGACATTGGGAAATCGCGGTGGGGAATCTGCCCCTCCATGGCGGCATCTCCATAGTATTTGATGTAACCTCAGTAGCCAAGAGCATCTCCAGAGCATGGCCCAGATGGTCAGACGCGGTGTGAGTTGAGCATGTATAAAGAGAGGTGACATGCAGGTACCATTCGATCCGCAGGCCCTGATCTGCCTTCCGCGATACAGGACTCTCAGGTCTTGGTGAGTGAGTAACTACCTTGAAGCTATCTCGGTCATCATGGTTGCTTGGAAAGCTTCCGTCGCGGCTCTGGCCGGCGTCGCGACCTTCGTCTCGGCCTCCGGAGGAAAGAGAGACGAGACAGCCCCAGTGATCGAGAAGACCACCGTCCAGGGAGCGTTCATCGTCGAACTCGCCGACGACCAGGTTCGTCTCCCAGCATCTCGCCAGGATACACGGGTCATGCTAACCTCAGCGCAGGATGCCAGCGGCTTCGTCTCGTCCCTCGAGTCGGAAGCAGGCCTCTCCAGGGTCTCCCAGCGTCTGAACCTGCACTCCAAAATCTTCAAAGGCGTCTCCATCAGCGTCGAGAACGCCAACAACGAAACGGCCACCAAGATCGCCGGCCTCCCGCAGGTCAAGCAGCTCTGGCCCGTCCCGCTCATTTCCGTCCCCAAGCTCGACGTCACCTGGACCGGCAAGGACAAGTCCACCACCTCAAAGTACAAGCGCCAGACCAACTCGACCGACACCTGGCCGCCGCACGTCATGACGCAGGTCGACAAGCTCCGCGCCCAGGGCTACACGGGCGAGGGCCTGCGCATCGGCGTCGTCGACACGGGCATCGACTATACGCACCCGGCCCTTGGTGGCTGCTTCGGCCCCGGGTGTCTGGTCGAGTACGGTTCCGACATCGTCGGCGACGCGTACGACGGAACAAACGTGCCCGTGCCCGACGAGGACCCCTTTGAGGACTGTCTTGGCCACGGGACGCATGTCGCTGGTATCATTGCCGCGATGGAGAATCCGATGGGCTTCACGGGTGCCTCGCCGGGCGTCAAATTGGGCATGTATCGTACGTTTGCCTGTAACGGCCAGACGACCGGCGATGTTCTCATGGCGGGTGTGATCAAGGCGTTCGAGGATGGCTCTGATATCATTACTGGTTCTATCGGCGGACCCAGTGGATGGGCTGGAGAAGCGTTCGCTCTCACCGTTGCTAGAATTGTTGACGCCGGAGTTCCGTGTACCTTCGCGGCGGGCAACGAGGTTGGCGGCACGGAGGGCTTGTTCGGGATCAGCACCCCGAGCACCGGTGATGGTGTGATCTCTGTTTCGTCGTACCAGAACCAGGGAGCAGACAGCCCCGGAGAGGTCTCGGGCTTCACCAGCTGGGGTCCAACTTTTGAGCTCACTCTGGCTCCCAGTTTCGGTGCTCCGGGAGGTGGCATTCTCTCCACATGGCCTGTTGCTCTGGGTGAGTATGCTGATGCCTCGGGAACTTCCATGGCGACGCCTCTTGTTGCTAGCATTGTTGCGCTCGTGTCCCAGGTATGCCCTCATTTTACTTCTGACAATATATGGCCGGTAAACTGACAACAACAGGCTCGAGGAACAAGGGACCCTGATTTGATGAAGAGACTCCTCGCCTCAACCGCGAAGCCCAGCCTCTCCCAGAACTACGGTGACCCCAACAACGACGCCGGTCTCGGCCCCGTTCCCCAGCAGGGCGCCGGCATGGTTCAAGCCTACGACGCTGCCTACGCCACCTCTGTCCTCAACGTCGCCGGGCTCTCCTTCAACGACACCGACAACTTCGTCTCAGAGGCATCCTTCACCGTCACCAACGTCGGAGACACTCCCGCGACCTACAACGTCTCTCACATCCCCGCCCTGACGGCCATCACCCTCTTCGAAATCTACCGCAGCAGCTCGCCGGACCTGCACACCGTCTACGCCACCCTCTCTTTTGAGCCCTCGACATTCACCCTCGAGCCCAACGCCACCTCTGAGATCCGCATCACCGTCGTCCCGCCCAAGGGCCTCGAGCCGGCGTCCCTCCCCGTGTACTCCGGCTGGGTTGCGCTGAACGGCACCAACGGGGACGGGGAGATCGCCCTGTCTGTGCCGTACATCGGCGTCGCGGGTTCCATGAAGAACGCCACCGTCCTCCCCGCTCACCGCCTCTCATTCAGTCGCAGCGACGACCCGCGAAACCCGGAGGTGGCCGCCAACACCACTTTCCAGCTCCCCGTCCCCGCCGAGCACGCGGACTGGGCGCAGCCTCTGCTCAACGAGACGGATCTCATCCTGCCGGTCGGCGCCCTGCCGGACCAGTTTGTGTGGTTGGTCATGGGCAGCTCCGAGGTCCGCATTGAGGCCGTCCCGCTTGATGAGAACGCCGACGCCAGGGACAATGGACTCGGGGTCGTGACGCTAGGGAACGTTTCCGGATACCCCGTCACGTACCGCAGGCCCATCGGCTGGATGAGTCCCTGGGACGGCACTTTGGCGGACGGCTCGTGGGTTCCCGCCGGTCGTTATCGTCTTAGTGTCTTTGCCCTCAAGATTGCGGCGGACAGAAATTCTCCGGAAGGATGGGACCGGTATGACTCTCCCGAGTTCTTTATTAGATATGTGGAGGCATAAAGGCAGGACATTGGAATACCATGGCCGTTTTCTTGGAAAATAATAGCAAAATCTAAGGCTACTTCGCTATTGTTCATAATGGGTTTGCGAAACCGTAACGTACCTAATCATCAATCATTGGTTTGTCGCCAGAAATGTCTCATCGCCGACTTGAACTCCCTGCATGCCTGGGTATAGAGCACATCTCAAAGCGATTTAACTCCGATGCTCATGACTGCTGCACCGTGGATAGAGACTAATGTGCAGAGTCAACTTTGTTAGTCACGCGCGTACTTGATTCTTGACAAGGTGATCGAAATGCTACATCTGTGAGGCGAGTGTAGTAGTAATTGATAGCATAATGTAAGGCCACTTCAGCCAAAAGAGAGAAAGAGTTGCAAACAAAACAGATGAAAAATTTCATCTATGGATTGGTGTTTAATGCGTTTGTTGAACTTGAACGGTGTTAGTGAAGGGGGAAAACGGGGATAACCCCAAGCGACCGGTTCTGCAGGGGAAGTGCGTACATACTAGGTAGGTACATTGTATTGATGCCCTCTTTAGGAAAGGTGCCTTGGCTATGCGTCGGCGGTAGAATGACAGAATTCCCTAAACCCGATGACACAAACCCGATTCTTAAATCCACCAGTTGAACTGGTTGCCCTTCTCGTCCAATTTTCTTAACTCCAGCCAACGACCGCAAGGCGCAGCCACATTAATCAGCGCGGACAACATAATCTCCATCCCGAAGCCACGATACCCCTGGTAAGTATTGTCTTGGATGCGATGCAGCCTGCCGGAGAAGAGGTTTTCGCCAGTCTATTACCTCCCAACAGGCAAGCCGACGCGGCGTGCAACAAGCAGCACGATGGCAGGCTTTTCTGGACTCATATAAGTTGGGATGATCCAGACACGCTCTTCAACTCTGAGTTCTTTATCCAACACAATCGCATCCAACACAATCGCATCCAAACCAACCTCATCCAGTACAACTGCATCTAAGACTACCTCATTCAACTCAACCTCATCCTTCGCATCGACCAGCATTTCGCAACTTCATCACAATGTCATACAAAAGCTCAGTCATCATCACCGGTGGAACCCAAGGAATGGGTTATCATGTAGCCCTCAAAATCGCCAAAGATCATCCCGAATACCTCGTCGTCATCGCATCGCGGTCCGACAAGGAACATGCCGCCGACGCCATCAACAAGACTCTCGGCCAATCCAACACAACCTTCATGGCGATCGATCTGGGTAGCCCCAGCAATGTGCGCACCTTTGCCCGGAATTGGACTACCGACTCGACGAAACCCCCGATCCAAGCGCTGGTAATGAACGCCGCGCTGCAGTTCCCAGCAGACCTCCAACTCACAGACGAGGGCATCGAAAAGACCTTCGCCATCTCCCACGTCGGGCACGCCATCCTCTTCCACCTCCTCTGCCCGCACCTCGCCGCCGGCGCCCGCGTCGTCCTCACGTCCAGCGGCACGCACGACCCCGCGCAGAAGTCGGGCCTCCCCGACGCCGAGTACACCTCGGCCGAGGAGCTGGCCCGCCCGCCGCCGTCCAGGGTCGACATTCCGGGCCGCAAGCGCTACTCGACGACCAAGCTCTGCAACGTGCTCTGGACCTACGCGCTGGCCCGGCACCTCGCCGAGCGGGCGCCGGAGCGCCGCATCACCGTCACCGCCATGGACCCGGGCCTCATGCCCGGCACGGGCCTGGCGCGCGAGGCGAGCGGCGTCGAGCGAATCGTCTGGAACTCGGTGCTGCCGCGCCTGCTGGGCCTGCTGCGCATCATCTTCAACCCGAACGTGCACACGCCGCAGGAGTCGGCCGAGGCGCTGGCCCGGTTGGCGGTGTCGCCCGACGTGGAGGGCGTGAGCGGCAAGTACTTTGAGGGGCTGCGGGAGATCAAGTCGAGCGAGGACAGCTACTTGGAGAGCAAGCAGGAGGACCTGTGGAACTGGACCATCGACTACGTGGCCCGGGGCGACAAGGCCGAGGCGGAGAGGTTTCAGTCATTGAAATGAGGCAGTTGCGAGTGAACATGGTTACAGATTTGTTTTTGAACCCCAAGGTGCATACATAATGCTAGGCGCAGGGCTGGAATTGGGATTCATTTGTGTTAGACGTGGGAGTAGATTGGCAACTGGTTTTCACTGTCTGTTTGTGTTTTCACTTTTACGGCATTAATAGCGAAGTAGAGCCACATAATTCAGTCATAATGATTCTTATTCTCTCTCCAGCAGTTTTATATAAGAGCTAGGTCGAACACTACCCTCTCGAAGATTGACTCGTGGGGCAGTCAGATCACGACCAGCATGCTCGGAGTTCAACTCCATAGCGTCGGGGTGTTGGACTTGCTGCCTTTGTCCCCCCACCGCCTCGAAACCTTGGTCGATACATTATTAAGACTCGGTAGCCGCTAGGAATAGGACCGTTATGGAACACGGCTTTTTCTGCTTGACTTGAAAACCCCGCGTGACGTGTCATCGGTCTGGGCATTCACTATCGCCTCTGAGCACCCCTCAACCCCAAAAAGAGAGTGTGGACGCCCAGTGAACTTACATGGCCTCCTCTTGTAGAATTTCATACCTAGTTAGCGACATTGTCCGTCTTCGGGTGAGAACTCCGTTTGGACAATAACACAACTGGCTGAGGATGTCATTGTAATGCCACATTTCAGGCCAGGCTCCGCGAGAGCCCGCTGCACTGAAAAAGACCACCTCGGAGTCATATTCCAGAGATCAGCGCCAAGACCCGATCCTTTTGAAAGAACCTGCTCAAGACCCGGAGGATGCACTCCGGAGTCCGGGTGCACAAAGCACCGCTCACAAACCCCGCCGGATCGGACCGCAACGTCCCAGAGTTTCAACTAACTTCCGAAGCCACTCGGCTCTTGACGTGGGCCGAACCGCTCAAAGTCCCACACCAAGCTCCATTTTTGGCCCCCCCGGCCGGCTTTGATCGTCTTGCGACGCGTTGGTTTCTCATTAGTGTACTCTCCAAAGTTCCGTTGGCGCTCGGTTGGATCAGGGGAACCCGCAAAAGTCCCGAACGACGAACGGATAATATCAGGTCGGCACAGCGGGGTGGCCGACATGCAGCGATGGAGACGGACGCAACCCTCCCTTGTCGTCAACGTTTGAGCGACCAACAGTGGCGCCGAGTAAAGACGATCCAGATCTAAAGAGGCAGTTGGGAAGCAGCTCTGCCCCCCCGGTCAATGCGGAGACGACAAGTTGGCATCTTTTGAGCCCAAAGTATAAATCATGCCCTTCTCCTTCTCTTGCCTGACTGACTCGCACTCAAGATAGACCGTCAACTCGAAATATCCCAATCCAACAACCACCGTCGAACCCAAAAACTCCACAATGGCAACCCGTCTCGGCGACAAAAAGTCCCTCCGCATCGGCGTCATGCTCGAGGCCGTCCAGCTGAGCGACATCATGGGCATCGACCTCTTCGGCAACCTCTCCCTCGCCTACTACGACAAGGTCAAGGACCTCGACCCGGACTTCGCGCGCTTCGAGGGCCTCGCCCCGGACGTCGCCTTCTACTTCATCTCCTCCACCCTCGAGCCCGCCGAGATGACGCCGGGGCTCCGCTTCCTCCCCAACACCACCTACGACGACTGCCCGCGCGACCTCGACCTCGTGCTCGTCGGCGGCCCGCTGCCGACGCACCGCCCGCCGCAGGCCGACCGCTTCGTCAAAGAGGCCTTTTCCAAGACGCGCGTGTGGCTGACGACGTGCATCGGCTCGCCGTGGCTCGCGAGCGCCGGCGTGCTCGCGGGCAAGAAGGCGACGGTGAACCGCGAGTTCCTGCAGTTCGCGCGCGAGGTGCACCCGGACACCGAGTGGCTCGACCAGAGGTGGGTCGTCGACGAGAAGGAGTACGAGGGCGAGGGCAAGGGCGAGCTCTGGACGGGCGGCGGCGCCGGGGCGGGTGAGTATTTGGTTTGGTATCTGTTCTCAAGGGCTTGGGACTAACATCGAGGCAAGGTCTGGCAATGGTCATTGCCTATCTGAATGAGAACTTTGACCCGGCGTACGTGAAGAAGATTGCGCTGGAGGCCATTGGGATGGAGGAGATTGAGTTGAACCAGTTCTACAAGGCCCAGAGGTGATTGGGGACTGGCTACGTTATGTTTTGATGATGATGATGACTGGGAAGAGAGGGAATGATGCATAGAGTGACGTTTGGAGTGGACCAGCTGAAATGACTTGGTCAGAAAAGGTAGATACACTAGCAGATATCATCACGGTGATTCCAGCACCAGGATTTTCACGAGTTGCTCTTAATTAGGACTCATGAGATGTGATCAACGACTAGACTTGCAGTTCCAGAGACAGCGTTCGCGCCACCAGCATTCATGCGAGGTTTTGCGGTGGAAGACTCAACCAAGCATGCAGGCAGGACATATCAGCCCTCAAAATTGTCTCGTTGCGACTGAAGAAGCCCGGCCCCCCTGCCTCTAACGGCAGCGGTTATCGGGGCATACGGCCCGTGTGCATGAGTACTACCAGCTGGCGTCATTACAGAGACAACCCACCTTGCCGCAACTAGCAGGTTAGTAAGAAGACAGAATCGTGAAAAAAACACGGACCTCCAGTTCGGCCGCGGCTCGGCGCCGGCCATGTCACGTCTTCATCTCAACATCGCGGGGTGTCCGGCCTTGAGAACATAGTTTGGCGCTCGGATTCGGTCTTCGCCGACCTGACCCTCAAGTTCTCAACACCAGCCGAGAGGACTCTTGGGCAGAGTTCCCGCACCGCCGCACGGGTGGCCCAACTGTCTCGTCAAAGATGCCCGCCGACGGGGAACAGAGAGTTTGCAACGGGGTGTCATCCGTCCAGGAAAACAGCCGTCGTCCCTCAGAAAGTGTCAGTTATCCGTCAGAGCCTGTCACTTGCCTGTCATGGCCGTCGGTCTGCAGAGCACAGAGTTGTATGTGCAATAAACTTCTTTAAAGGGCTGCTATGATGTAATACTAATACATTCCCAAGAGTCAAGGCTCAAAAAGCAAAGTCCGGCTCCGCACCCGCCACTCAGTCATCGTGCGTTGTGTTGTAGTTCTTGTGCGGGTCCCCGATGCCACCCGGACGCAGGAGAGGTCTTGTCTCCCTTTCGACTTGTCTCTCTTCCCTGTCTTGGAGACGCTCCAGCTCCTCCTCGGTGTCTGCGTACCTTTCGGGATGGGCCGTGTACGGACCGGGAAGACCCTGCTCCCAACCTTCGGAGTAGGTCCTGGTAGGGTTCGGCCGTCTGGGCTCGTCAATCAACGTGCCAGGGGACTGTGGCTCTCCGTGGTGCTCCTGGAACTCGTAGTAAACGGCCATGCACAGGAGGACGCCTTGCATTAGTGCCGTCAAAACGAAGATGCCCCATGTGCTCCAGCCTTCCCAGCCCAACCTAGCGAACAGGCTGCCCGCAAAGAGAAACCCACCGGGTGTCTGGATGCACATCATCGGGATGCTCAAGCTGCCGACGTGCTTGATGTGATAGGTCGTCCAGATTTGAGGCACGTACTGCACCGCTGCGAGGGCTGCTGCCATGACACCGAGAAAGTTTGCCCAGAAATCGAGCTGGTCATGAAGGGCAATGCTGAAGACGCCGGTCAGGATAATGACGAGAAGGCCGTGGAGGAGACATAACGAGCCAACCATGACGGCAGTCGTCTTGGAGGGCGGGGTGTCGGCGAGGTCTTGGTCAGGAATCGTTGCATCATTGTAACGGAAGAACACAAGGAAGAGCACAAGGCTGTTGAGCAATGTTAGAGCAGAACAAACTCGGAGAAGTGACGAAGCCAAGACATACATTAGCGCGAAGGATATCCACTGCACGCCGAGCTGGGCAATTCCCAAAAGTCCGGCAGCGCACTCAAAGGTGCCAACCTCGCTGCAACATTGGATATCGCGTCGCGAGGGGGGAACGGTCAGGATGTTGGCGAAGCCCGCAGTCGCAGAGGTGGTTCCCAGCAGGACGAACCATGGGGAGATGCCTTCGGAGGTACCTCTGGCGATGATGCGGTAGTGTTGGGGGAGGTATGAGATGAGGAGACCGACGAGGATGATACTACATCGGACAGTGTTAGCCAAGGTCGGCAGGCAACGGGCAGGTCTCGACTCACATGGAGATTGTCAGGTTCAGGAAGCCAGGAGCACGCAGCTGCTCGCAGCGGTCGTCGAAGACTGTAGCAACCATGCTGAGGTACCCGGTGCGGTAGAGTTTTTGCGGGTTGCCGTGGTGCTTCACGAGATTTTGTTTTCCGGAGCAGGATCACGCTGACAGCCGAGGCAGTCGATATCGGCAGGCTCGATCGATCGGTGTCGCCGTGCGCGGTGTGTGTGTGTCGCGTCGCGAAGGTGAGATGACGGGGTTCCGAGGCCGCAGGGCAGAGCGGCAAGATGCACAAGAGAGACACCAGGGCTAGCTGTGCATTGCGTAATCGTCGGAATACGGCAAACAGTAGCTGCGGTCACGAGACAAGATATCGCTTCGCTTCGCCTTCGCTTCGCGTCGGTCGGTCGGGCGGTAATTGGAACGGGGGTGGAAGCCGAAATGAGAGAGCCGAGAGGTCGAGATACAGGTCGTCGGGCGCAGGTTGGGAGAGTCCGTTGCTCGGAGCCTCGCGTTGGAAGCCTCGGAGGGGGACAGGAACGTCAAAGAGGAGAACAAGAGCTGCTGGAGCTTCTTAAGACTCGAACCGTCCAGCAGAGCACCTCAAGGCAGCCTTGCGAGTGGTTGTGGGAGCTGGGCGTGTTTGCGATGCGGCGAGGAATAAAGTCCGGATACAGCGGGGTTGGAGATTGGATGCGACTCTGCTCGACTCTGTGATTTGGGGGTGGAGGTCGGGTGGTGCTGCTGTTGCAGGCGGCAAGTGCCTCGCCAATCAGCGCTACGGCCAGGAACATGCGGTGCTGGCAGACCCATGACGTCGCTGTCTCAGTGGCTCGACGCGCTGTGCGCCTGCCCAAAGGGGGACCCGATTCAGGGCCTGAAACTGGCTGGGGGCCAAGGTAGAAGGCACGCCGCAACCCTGATTCCTTCCCTGGTCCCCTGTCACTGTGTCCGTCAGGGTGCCGAGGCTGCCTGCAGCTTGTGCCTTCCTTGCCTGCCAGGTACCTAGGTACCTAGATACCTACCTAAGGTACCTACCACACCACGTACCTTGGGCTACTCCTATTGGTGGTACCTCCACATCATGTCCCCACTCGATGCCCACCTGTGAGGTGAGCAGTCGGTGAGCGAATCAGGTGCATGGTGAAAGTGGCAGTGGGGCTTCTCACCGAGAAGATTCTCCGCTCCTCAGCACCTTCCCCCATGCATTTTCCACTTCTTGGCCTCCAATAGCAGACTGAAAACCACAACACTTGTGAACCTTACACAACCAACACAACACCACATCCCATCTCCGACAACCCATCAGCAAGTCGGGGAACTCCCAATCGCTCCCCACCATCTTTCTCCTCTGACGGAAGTGCACCATCTCTCCTCCTTCATCTGACCGCCCATGCACTCTCCGCCGCTGCATCGTCCTGATTCTTCAACGCGCCTGCACCAGCCTCACTTTTTGTCGCCAATCACGCCTACCTTACCCATGAGTAATGCTAGCGCCCTTCGCCTCACTCCTAGACACCAATGATGCACCCCGCCGAGAATCATGATGCAGAGCCTGTTCAGGCGGGCCAACCGCCTGATCCTCCCGCCGCTCCGTCCATGGACGTCGTCGCCACCACCGAGATGGCCGCCAGCGATGCGGCCGGGCCCAACAGGCCCTCCAATTTCTTCCGCGGAGTCCAATGGACCGCCGACGGTACGACTCTTGTCGCTTCCACCTCGGACAATCGGATATCGGCCTACGTTTTGCCGGAGGACCTCCTAGACCCGGCCGGCAGACCCCGGAGTCTGAAGCCGCAGGGCCAGCTGCAGCTTCCGGAGCCCTTCTATGCCGCGGCTACCGCTCCCTACTTCTCGCTGTCCGAGCCGCAGTCCCAGTTGGCCCTCGTCTCATGCAGAGACCATCCGATTCAGCTCTACCACGTCTTTTCTGACTCCCAATCCGCACCCCCGCTCTGCTCGTACAAGCTCATTCGGCGTGAGACTGAAGAGTACATCTGCGCAGAGTCCCTTCTATGGTCCTGGCCTGGAACGCACTTCCTCATTGGTTCCGCCAACCGCCTCGACTACTTCGACATCTCCCGGACTGGCTCCGATGGCCCAACCCTCACCATCCCCACCATCCCGTCTAAACGCCATCTTCTCAAAGGAGGCGGCGTTGGCATGAAAGGGATGGTTTCCGCACTCTCAAGCCAGTACCCCGACGAGGCTGGTGCTGCCATCATCGCCGCCGGTACGTGGACGCGATGGATGGGCCTTTACGACGTGACCCGGACGAACAAGCCCGTCGCCAACTGGAGCATCCAGGGCGTGGCCGAGGCTGATTTCGGCCACAGTACGGGTGGGAATGGCATTGTGCAGACTATCTGGAGCCCTTGTGGACGCTATTTGGCCATCAATGAACGCCAGTCCGACAGCATTCTCGTTTACGACGTGCGGGGGACGGGTCAGCCCCTAAACCTGCTGCTGGGCCGGACCGCAACAACGCAGCAGCGGCTGACCTGCGATGTCTTTCCGGGAGGTGGAGCCTCGGCCGGAGGCTTCGAGCTTTGGGCCGGCACACAGACCGGAGACGTACTCGTGTACGAGGACGTGGGCAGCAGGGAGGGTGTGCTTGACAAGTCTTGGAACTGGGCCGCCCATCAATCGCCTGTCGGGAGCACAGGAGTTCATCCTACCGGGTCAGTTGTCGCCACTTGCTCGGGCGCGTGGACGAGCCATGCTGATAGCGAGCTTGACAACGAAATTGGGGCTACCGACGACAGCGGCCGGCCTTGCTTGGCATCCACACGTATCACTGCAGAGTCTTCTCTCAAAGTCTGGACATTGGGTTCGAGCCCCGAAGCCGTCCTGCCAGCATCTGGGCATGGGCTGGACTGAATCCCACAAGACGGGCAACCTTATGCCACGGCCCTTGCGGACACTTGCAATCTCAGATTCTCGAGGATACTACTAACAAGAACCTTATGTTCCCGCTAGGCAATCACGGCACCCACGATGCTGGCAACGGCAGGTGAAGACCCTCAAATTTGCTCTACCGTCGGCGGAGCTAGACCCGGATACACGGAACGCCTCAACAGGGCGGTCGCGCAACTTCACGGAGAACTGGGTCGCGAAATCTCAAATCCTTCTCTGGACGATAGCCTCACGGGCTGCTCCCTTGAAAAAGGCCGTGATACACGCTTAAATCCTTTCGGTATAGGACCCCAAGCCAATGGCGCGGCTAGAGACTGGCTTAACCGAGCTCGTGGGATCCAAGACTTGTGGGCAAGATAGTTTCGGGTGGCTTGTAGCCAAGATCCATGAATAGCTCACGAGCAGAATCCTCCTCCCATGGTATTCTGCATGCGTTGGTTGGTCAGTCATGAGACCAGAGCCGCCTGCAAGGGGATCCCGCGGCTCGTTTAAGCAACGGACATCGTCTTCTGCTGAATCGATTGCACCAATCGCCTGTCGAGACGACGACCGTCGTCAGCTCATCCGAGCTTCTTGCACTTCTCCAGACTGCGCAGCCACACGGATTGCTTGCTGCCCGGTGCATCAGATGGAAATTCTGTAGGGGAAATCAAGAAGTCGAAACTGGCTCAGGCCGTGTTGTGGGCGGAGGAGTCCGAGGACGAGCGGCGGGCTTCCGGCTCTATAGTCAACTGCGACTCCTAGAGGCCGCCTCTGCCTTGCATACCCGAGCTCATCTCAGCAGATATCGCGATGCTGCGCATGAGGAGGTCGATTATAGGCTTCACATGCCATCGTATTCCTGCTCATGCAGCCTTTTCTTCAGCCGAACGGACGACATCAGCGCAACCCCTCAGGGAAGACCTGGTGTCGTCATCGCCGAAAGGCCGACCGGCCGACGGAGACACCGGGACTGAGCGACCAGCACGCCAACTTGCCTCTGCGGGTCAAATCAAGGTCTACTCTTCTTCGGCTTCGAGCAGGTTTCCTTATTCTGGGAAACCCCTGACACGGACGCTCGAGATGCTCTCAAACACTCTTGCCAGTGTGTCTGACTTACGAACGGCGCCGCGACCAAGCGTTCCTGGACCAATTAAACTATTTCCGAATCTGGACATGTTCGTTCCTGACTAGCAGTCCCTTGCAGTGGCCTCAGCCCAGCGACACGGAAATTCGGATGAGCGACTACCATTCTGATGACCAAATCTCGTCCGCTGCGTAATCGGCAGCTCCCCGCTGGCCTTTGCACCGACCATTCTATCCGTGGCCGTGCATACTGCCCCTTTGAGCGGGTTGCGAACTTGGCTGAGAAGGGTCAAGATCGAATTCTGATCGCCGTGGGATTCACTAGCCAGGTCGAGAACCCCATATTCTGTTTGGCGCCACAAACGAAACAAAACCGACGATGCGAGGGGCTAACGGTATGATCCGTATCACCGCGCGGATTCTTATTTTGCTCAAGCTGAAAAGACCAATGGCATTCCGGCTTCCAGATTGTCCCCCTAGGCCGAAAGCGAAGAGAATTCTCGTGTCACAAAACGAGCGACTGCTTTGATCCTCAACTCAACGCACGTCTCGGCGATGTGATACATGGACGGACTTGGGCGACTCGACTGTGCAGCTCCTCCGCCTGCAGCTCCCCACATCAGGAGTCAGACTTGAGATTATCGCTATCCAAGCGGCCGGCAATCCACAAGCCGGAAGCTAAAGAAAGAAGCCTCATCGAACAATCTCTAACATGCCTCGTCTACCATAAATACAACCGACGATGCCAGCCTACATCATGAAGTTATCCAGGCCAGCACCCTTCGCTTTCAGCTCCAACATCCTTCGCTTCCAGACCTTGCAGTCCTGACCTTCGGGCGGGGTTCGATTCGTTACAGTCGTTTGCCAATCACATTTCTTGTTCTTCTTGTTGTTATCTCGTCTTTCAACCATCATGAAGACTGTGTCTCTCATCACTGCCCTCGCGGCTGGCATCGCTTTCGCCCACCCCGGAATGAACATGGACAAGATTATGGCCGAGGCCCAGATCCAGGCCCGCCAGTCTGGCGGCGGCGGTCCTTCTACCGAACTGATTGGTGACATTGCAACCCTCCCGGACAGCAAGCTCACCAAGACCGGAAGGACCATCAAGTCGATCTTGACCATCCAAGAGAGCGGCCAAGACGTGGACTCCACGTACGAAGCCCCCGGTGCTAAGGGCTCGGCCGAATGCAAGGCGGACAAATGCTGCATCTGGAAGTTCATTGCCGACGACATGGTCCAGCAGATGGTTGGCAATGCCGGCCGCTGCAACAGCGTTGCCCGTGGCGCCGTTCGTCTTGGCTTCCACGACGCCGCCTCTTGGTCCAAGACTTCAGGCGGCACTGGCGCCGACGGCTCCATCATCCTCGCCAACGAGTGCAAAACCCGCTCCGACAACAAGGGCCTCGAGGAGATCTGCGATACCATGCAGGGCTGGTTCAACAAGTACAAGAAATACGGCGTCACCATGGCCGATATGATCCAATTTGGTGCCAACGTTGCGACAGTCGCCTGCCCTCTCGGCCCTCGCGTCCGCACCTTTGTCGGCCGCAAGGATACGACTAAGGGTTCCCCGCCCAATCTGCTGCCCTCCCCCTTCCAGAAGTCGGACGCCCTCTTCAAAATGTTCGCGGACAAGTCCTTCACCCCGGCCGGTCTTGTCGCCCTCCTTGGCGCCCACACCACCAGCCAGCAACGGTTCGTCGACCAGAGCAAGGCCGGCGCTCCTCAGGATACGACTCCTGGAGTCTGGGATGTTGCCTTTTACGGCCAGACACTCAACCCCAACACTCCGCCCGCCGTCTTCAAGTTCCCCAGCGACATTAGCATCTCCCAGGATCCCAAGACCAACGACGTCTGGAAGACCTTCGGCGCCGGCTTCCGCGGTCAAATGGCGTGGAACCAGGTAAGCTCATTTCACCCGGCCCTCCCAAATCTCGGCTAACATGTCCTAGGCCTACTCCTCCGAGTATGTTCGCATGTCCCTGTTGGGCGTCCCGAACATGAACGACCTCACCGAGTGCACCAAGGTCCTGCCGCCTTTCAAAGGCCGCAACTTCCAGCAGCCCGACCAGAGTGAGCTTGACAAGTTCATGAGCGGCCTGCTCAAGTCGCCCGCCGCCATCACGGCTTTGGATAAGGGTGACAAGATCCCGCCCAACACCCAATAGACGAAAAAGCTTTTGCCGCGAGAATACAGAGTACATAATGTTTCATTGTTTCATCCATCTGTTTATCCTGTATCATATTCCATGCGAGGCCAAAGACCACATGGCGTTTTAAGGTGTCCCATGCATAGAAGAGGAAGAAAGCGTCGTCAGCATACCACCACAAGGGCCGAGGCTGGCCGGAGCCTGGCGTGTCAAGGGTGCGCGGTTTCGGGGAGTGTTGGAGCTGTAAAAGATTCTTGCATCCTGGGACGATTGATTCTACCTGCATTTAATGACAATCATCTTAGAGACCGTAACTACAGTCGCATCTGCACGCCCCCTTCGGCCTCACAGCAAGTGCCAGGATACATGTCAGTGACAAGCCGGCGCTCCCCGAGCCATCATTCTCCCCGAGCTCTTTGTCTCGGGCCAAGTCCCAAACATGAGATGGTCTAGGTCACATGAGGCAGGAGGTTAGAAAAACGAAGGCTTTTCTCCCGCTCGAGCCAGCAGATCGTGTCTGCAACGCGACGCAAGACGCAGCGCACGTCCACAAGCACGCGTACACGCGGGGAGGAAGGCGACCACTACTGCCACTCAAATCCATCCGAACAAGTCGCCGCAGATGGGTTCGCCAACTTCCGGGCGCCCTTGCAGTCTTAGCCCAGACGGGCACTGACCCTGTCCAGCACACTTCGTCCGCCTCGTCCTCCAGTGCCGCCGTCCAAGTACGCTGCGAAAATGTTGGCCCTCTCGGCCGTCGCCATTCTTAGAAACCGCACGAGCGGTTTCTCGCCTTCGTTTTCTGAGTACCGGCCCCTCAGAGAGGCGATGAGAAGCTGAGCGGCATACATGTTGAATCCGGCCCGCCGAAGGAACAGTTCCCACTCCGTCTCGTCCGCCAGGAGAATCTGTCGCGCTTGGGGGAGGTTCTCCTTCGCATGTGCGGATACGAGTGCACATGTCCACTTTTCGAGCGTCCGGCTACCACCCCCGACATACATGACTCTGACGCGGCAACCAGTGACGTTCTCAACGGCGAATGCAAAACCAATCAGTGAGGTGTAGGCTTGCGCGTTCGTTTCGCTCATTTGAGTGAGGTGTTCCCCCTCAAGGCTGGTGTCTGAGACGAGGATGATGAGACGTTCATAGAGCATGGCGACTTTCAAGAAGCGCTCTCGCAGCTGTGATAGTTGGGTTCCAGAGTTCGGTTTTGGCATCTGACACACGTCGAGGATCCTCGTTGTGATGATGCCTGTTGCAGGCGAAGGTATTATGTCTGCCTCAAACGATAACGACGAGGGCACCTCCACACGGTTCGTTCGGCCCGGCGACCACGCCAAGGTGTTGTATCTCGAGAAGTCTCGGTCTACGAGTTCGAGATTAGGCAAATCTCTTCTGAGCGCGCTCAGGATGTGCCGGGCAAGAGTAGTCGAAACAACGATTTGGATGCGTTCTTCCATGCGGTCAATTTGTGGAAACGGGGCAATCACCCTTGGAATCTCCATGTTGGGCTCGGCATTTGGTGTCTTCAATGTCCTCTGATGGTCTTTCACTGCCCTACTCGAGACGGAACTCGTCGTAACACTGGGCTCCGGAGTCGGAAATAACGCGCTTGCGGTTGACCCTTTGGCCTTCTTCGAGGCATGAAGCTCCAAGTAGTTGGCCAGCAGCTTCCCCGCGGCATTCTTTTCGCTCTCGTCCAGTAGCAATCCTCCCCCATGGCGCTTCGCGTTGATTCGATTTGCCATCCGGCGGGACTTGTGTTCGAAAGTTGGAGACTCCACGCGAATGTTCTCTGCGGTCGTAAGTAAATCCATCTTGCGTTTTCTGATCAAATCCATGACACCATCTCCCGAGTCATGCATGACAATGTCCGGGGCGTCCTCATCACGAGATTCAGAAAGTTCTTCATCGTCGTCTTCGTTAAGGATCTTCAGCCCAGACCTCTTCCGAACAATATCCGCACTATTGAGCAGTGGAATTCCACTTGGTTGAAAGAACTGGCGCACAACAACATCATCTCCGACGGTCTCTCTTGTGTCGATCATTCTGAACGTCGCCGGGAAGAAATGCCATTTGAGCTCCTTTATCTCCGACCAATTCCTGGTCCAAAGCGAGGTTTCGAACTGATCTCGGTGATGGTGGCGAATCCAACGAAACATGCGGGATGGGTTTCCGGCGGCTTCCTGCCATTTTGGTCTAGGTGTCGCGAAATCCATGACTGGAGGCTGCAGTCTGGCGGTGGCGTCAGCTTCATGAATCTGCTCTTGCTCAATTTTTCTGGTCAAATCATCTGCCCTTTCCTGCAGGATTATGTTTAAATGCTCTGCGAATTGTGACTCGTCGTTTTCCAAGGGATCTTTGACTTCTGAAGTCTTATTTGCAGGCAAATCTGGAATTCCGCTGGCGAGCTTTCGGAAACTCTTCTCTTCCTGACTTGGTGATGGAAGTTCTTCCAGACATTGCAAAAGTGGTGGGTCCATCTTCATGTCCTGAATCCTGGTTGCTGGAAAGGCTAGAATGGGAGGCTCAGATTGAATGCCCAGGATCTCCGAGGTTGTGGTATTTTCGAGGTCGATATCGACGTCTACCTTGCCCAAAGCCTTTTCGGCTTCTTGAAGATCCGCATCGAGGAGACTCGCGGGGTCGGAGAGTTGCTCGATCTGGCAAACTTCATCGTCGGGGACGAACGGCTCCATGTCTCCCTCCTCGTTCATCAGAGGCACGACCAACGGCGGAGTCATGGATTGGACACGCTCCTGGGGTGGATTTTAGACATTGCAGAGCCATTGAGGGACGCTTTCTTACTCGAACTGGACCCAACTCGGTGCCGATCAAGTCCTGAAGATCTTGATCGGTCCACTTCTGGTACACCGATCCCGCTACGTACGTAAGGTCCTCTTCTGAGAAGTCAAGCTCCTCAGGCTCGGCACCTTTGCAGATCTGTTTGTGGAAATGTACCGCGGAGCTGGGGAGTGCGAGACCTTCGTCTTTGTTGTCGTCGACAGGCTCCAGGGGCAGCGGGTTAGGTCGACGAAAGAATTCATGCTGTTTGCCTTCTGAGATGACCTTGTTCAAGCCCTTGAGGTCGTATTTCGGGTCGCTCCGGAGGGCTGGGAGCTCCAGCTTGCAGGCTGCGTTGGAGAATCGAGACTGTGGTAGAGTTGCCTCCAAAGCCAACTTCATTAGGTCGACACCTTCATGGCTTCCGATCGTCTCCGCTACCGCCACTTGGTTGATATTGGACTCCCGCGGGTCAGTCTCTGGGGCAAAGACAGGATCGGGTATCGTTAACTCGGGAAGTTCTGCTGCGTCTTCGATGTGGAGGGAAGATGGAAAGTATGGGGAGTTCTGTAGTTTGCCGAAAATTGCTCCAGATAGTGTTGAGAAGTGCTTGTCTGGGTCGACGAACAAAGCCCGCGACAGGGCGTAATCTCTCGGATCAGGCTCCCTCGAGTCCATAGCAGGTACCCGGCGAAGATGCTGCAGATGTTGATAGGCTTATTTTGTTGAAGAGATGGTACATGGCCGTGAAAGGTAGATACAGCAAAGAAATTGTTCCCTGGGGAAATCACAGGAGACAAACAAGATGCGGGACAACTTGGTTGTGCGTCTGTACGACAGCATGGAAGAGTTTGTTTCTCATTCAGTAGAGAGTTGGAAGGAGGGAAGAGCAAGGGGGTTTTCAGAATCAAACCGGAAAGCGCGCCCAAGCACCTTCCCGCCTGAGATGAGGTCACCAGGGAAAGAGCAGAGGGACGGGAATTCCCCGCTTCTGGATGGTTCCTGCCATGATTGTGACTTCTGTGGAGAATGATCTGGGCATTCTTGTGTCGGCAGCAGAATGTCACTTTGAGAACAGAATCAGCCCCGTGCTGGCCAATACACAGTCTCGTCGGCCACTGCTGTCGACTGCTTTTCCTGCCGAACATCCACACATAACAAGAGGTAATCGTCGTCCAAGTTCATAAAATTGAGTCGAAACATTTTGGTTGCTATTTTACGCGCTCAAAGAAAGCCTGATCCAAAGGAAACCTGCCATAAATCATGCCCCTCTCAGCTGGGGGGGGGGAAATATCAAACACACCGCAACCAACTATCAACGCCGTGTCCAATCCATGGACCTCTATAATGCAACGCTAAGAAAACGACAAGACCGCTTCAGCCAGCCCCAGCTCCCCTCCCCGCCCAGTCTAACGCAACTGTCGACTGGAAGCAAACTCCATGCTCAGAGCAAAGGACTGGACCTTGAGCGCCCACTGCCCCGAGAACTTCCTAAACGTCTCGGCCTCCCCGCTCAGAATGTCGCGGAGGTTGACCATGTCCAGCTCCTCGATGGCCGGGTACACCCGCTCTTTGGGCGGCGTCTGCCCGCGGTCCAGCATCTTCTCGTTCTCGAACCACGACTGCAGGTCGTTCTTCATCGAGACCGGGGCGAGCGGCGTGTGGTAGATCATGTGCAGCGCCTGGCCGCGCATGTCGCTGACGTGCTCGTCGCCCTTGTTGTCGTGCAGGTGCGGGTTCCGCGTCTCGATCTGGTGGATGTGTATCGGGGACTGGTACGCCTTGGGCTTCTCGTCGTCGTTGTCGTCGTCCGACGACGACGACGACGAGTCCTCCAGCAGCTGGTTGCCCATCTTCTCGAGCAGGTAGATGTACTCGTACGGCTCGACGGCGAAGCCGCCCGCCATCCGGATCTTCTTGGCCAGCGACATGGTCATGGCGTGCTCGCCCGCGTTGCCCGTCGAGATGCTGTCGGTGCCGTAGCCGGAAAAGTGCTGCAGCAGGCTGTTGAGCCACTCGTTGACCACCTTGGAGCTGCGGCCCTTGCGGTCGAACATGAGGCGCCCGTTGCGCGCCTTGGGCTTCGAGCTCCACGACACCCGCACCATGGCGTCCTCCGCGTTGGCCAGGTGCAGGCCGGCGGCGTAGGACTTGCAGTACTCGAGCACGGAGCCGGGGATGTAGTTGTCGGCGTCGACGAAGCCGAGGTACTCGCAGCCCATCAGCGCGGCCAGGGTCATGCCCATTAGCATGCCCTCGCCCTTGCCGTTGCGGACCAGCCCGTCGGGTCCCAGCAGTGTTGGCGCCCCCGAGGCGCCGAACGCCCTGGCGGCGCCGGGGTCCTTTTGGTGTATCGCGATGGCGTGGCGGTCCGCGTCGCGGCAGACGTTTTGGAGGATGTTGACTTCGGTGGCGTATCTGTCCATCCGTCCGCGGCTGCTGTTGGAGACGAGGATGATCAGGCAGTCGTGGGGAATGCCGGAGAAGACGGACTCAATGGTCCTGAACTCCTCGTTCATGCAGAGGACGATGATGGCCATCTTGGACTCGACGGCCAGGAGGTCGTCCCTGGAGACCGTCAGGCTGGACGGCGTGCTGCGGCCGGACCCGGCATCGAGCTCGATGACGCGCTGGATCTCGTGTATTTGGACGAGACCAAATTGGTCGAATCTTGGTGAGACTGAGAGGCGCATTGAGGCGGTGTTGTAATGAGAAGTGCACAACTAAGGGGGTGCCGGCTGGTGGGAGAGTGTCGAGAGAGATGTGGTGTACACGAACCTCGGCTGGCAAACATGGCAGGCAACGCGTTGCTTTTTAAACATTTCTCCCCGTTCTTTGCGCAGCATGTCATCATTGCAACTCACAGCATCTTTGTGCGTTTCGGTGAACCTCTGGTGGCCTCGACCGGGACCAAGATGGTCAACCCAATCGGGTACTACAACCGACCATCCAGTCGTGTTTCTGCAAAGGACTTTGCATGTATTGATTTACGTTTTCGGGGCGGTTCCAGGACAAGGCAAGCAACCCAGCCCTGTGTCGAAACAGCCAGTCGTGTGCCAGAGCATCCAGTCTTTCGGGTTCCCCGAGTACGTCAGATGCTGCTCGTCGCCCGGTGCGGGTCACGAGATACCGGAAACGTTCTGCGGGCAGGTTGGCGTTCTCATGGAATCTGCCGCAAGGCAGTCTTGGACGCGAGAAGGCATAATCACCGAGTACGTCTGCCCCCCCCCCACGTCCTAGCCTATCCCGGCGGGCCGATCTGGGCTGGCTCTCACCCTCCAGGACGTTTTACCCCGGCCGAACCCCAAAAAAACCGTTGCACACGCAAAGGACTGGGTAAGAAACCCAGCCGCCCGGAAAGTGGCCCGCAAAAACCAGGCTGCCAAGGAGGAGGGGGGAAATGAGTCGTAGCGCCGATAATCTCACCGGCAGGGGGGGGGGGGAGGGGGTCACCGCCATGGCTGCCTCGCGAATGTGAGCTTCGGCGCATATAAGGAAAAGACCTGGGACGGCCGCTCATAGGTTCCCAATTGTCGGATTGCGCAGAGCCTCACTCCCCGGGTATCTTCGGCTTCTTCTCTCATCATCTCTGCGTGATGTGGTCCGCATCAGCATCAGGCAACACTGGCCGCCATGACGAGGCCCTGCAGCGAGCCTGACGAAATATTACAATAGCCCGAGAGCTGCATAAGATAGCTGTTAATACGGCGGCACGGGTTTCCTTCTTTCTCACAATGCGCAGCCATTCTGCTGCTGCTGCTGCTGCTGCTGCCGCCTGAATGACTCAGGCGCCGCAATGACACACGAAGTAAGTCGCTGCGCAGAAACTGGGCGGGGATCCAATGGCTCAGTGGTCGCGCAGATGCGCAGGCTGCAGGCGACAGCTAATAACTAGTACGCAGTTGCGGTAATGCGTCTCAAAATGTCGACTGCGGAAATTTGCCTGGTCGTGGAGATGGCACTGCCCTGTTGCTGTTGGTTCCCGGGACAAAAAAGAGGAAATTTGTTTCGGGCGCCAACGCGCCTATTCAATCGACAATCGCCGGTCCCGCGTGGGGCCAATCAATCAAAGGCCGCATCGGGGCCGGCGATCGGCCCACGTTCGCCCGGGCCCATGCCGGTCTGAGTCAACTCCTAAGTAGACCCAAAATAGTGCCAAATCTTGCACACCAGAGTCATCTTCTCGGTTTGCGTCACTTCAAAACAGACAAACATGTTTTTCATCCGCACATATAGATGGCGTCAAGAATGAAGAATGAATTTTATATGCATCGGCCAATCAAGAACATAACCGACAGGAGAGGACGATGCATCTTCGGATTAAACAAGCCCCAGAAGTAGCTTGCTATCATGGTTGCATCTAGATTGTATGTAAATTTTGCTACGTGACGCTCCCTCTTTGCGTGCCCTTTGTATCAGAACAGTAAACGACATCCAAGCAAGTAGATATTTGTTCGACGTGGCTGTCATAATTCAGTCAGGGATGCAGAAGGAAGGCGGATTCAAACACTGTGTTCTGTTTCCCAAGTTTATCAGATGCATGCCCAGAACTCTTCGGATGCTCTGTGCAAGTCCTCAGGAAACGAGCTCTCCAGGGTGTGACCAGTGACAGGGTGTGGTCGAGTTCAATAGAAGGCGAGAGCGTTTTACCTTTGCCCACTGGGTATAACGTTGAATGCAGACATCCTGAGTAACTGTATCTGGGTTGAAGAAAGAGAATTATCAAACCGAGGTGGGAGCCGCAATTATCTGCAACCCTTTATCAGCTGCGATGGCCGGCTCTCTTTACATGGGGTAACCGCAACTTTATCCACGCAGGACTAGGGAATAAGAATCTTCAAAGCTGCTTGAATTTTGCCAACTGTGCTATTCTCTCATTCTGTGAAGTCTAGTTGATGGTCGAAAGGATGCATAGGTCGATGATTGTTTAGACTCTTGTCGCGACTCATCCGAAAAATAACTGGAAGCTCATGGTTCTCTGGATCAAGTTCCTGTTAGAAATGAAATACTTTTCTCATCTCAACAGTATCCATCCATCCATAAGTAGGTTTGGATAGAAAGTGCACTTTTCCCATTAGAAAGTTTAAAGCCATGTGTTCTCTGCCTGACCCGGAGAGCAGTGGGTCGCCGTCTTCACCTTCCGTGGCTCACTATCAACCACGAGGGCAATAACACGAAACATTTCACCCTGGAAAGTCAAACCTCAACAAACCAGATTTTGCTTGTCCAACCACTTGCTCATAGATGTAGCCGAGAACACGCCCACCATGAAGCCATCCACCGCGTCGTCGTCAAGCGACCCTCCGCTCCGGCTAGACACCCTCCCCGCCGACCTCCTCCACCTCATCGTCGACAAGCTCTTCGAGAACGACTTCTTCTCCCAGCACGCCGACGAAACCCCATCCCGAAGCGGATACGACTTCATCGAGGCCGTCAACCCGAGCCAAGACCGGCATCGCGGGGAGCAAAAAGGCGAGCTGAACGACGCGCAGACACCAGAAACCAAGAAGGCGCAGCGGTTGAAGAGCCCGTTCACAGCATTCGACCACTGGAAAGACGTCTCCCGCCTCTCCAGGACCAGCAGATCCCTCTACGCCTTCGTCGCCCCCGTCCTCTACCGGCGAGACGCCTGCGACAACTACTTCTCCGCGCTGCTGTTCGCGGCGAAGCACGGCAACGTCGACACGGCCCGCAGGTCTCTCCTCCAGGGCCGCGCCGACCCCAACATCAGAGACCACACCATCCTCATCCACGACTTCCATTCCCGCACCCGCCACGAGCGATCGGGCTGCACCTCCTCCCTCCGGCCCCTCCACCTGGCCGCCTACCACGGCCACCACGGCCTGGTCGACCTGCTGCTCGAGCACGGCGCCGACGTCCGCGCCAGGGTGAACGGCGACCTCGTCTTCCACCCCGCGACAAGGAAGTGGGCCAGGAACGACGTGCGAGAGCCCCTACTGGCCCACACTCCCAGGGAGGTCAAGCTCTGGCTGCGCAGCCATCCCCCGAAAGCGCTGCAGGCCAACGCCCTCTACTTCGCCCTCAAAGGCGGCGACCACCGCGTCGACCGCCACGGCCCCTTCAGAGTCGTGCCAACGGACACCGCCGGCGTTCGTCTCCTCATGACCAAGCGCCTCCTCGACGCCGGGGCCTCGATGATCACGAGGACGGCCGGCGGCGTCCACGCGCTGCACCAGGCCTGCGCGTACGGCGACCTCGACGTGGCCGAGTACCTCATCAAACACAGGGGGGTCGACCCGAACGTCAGGGACGACGACGGGAACACGCCGCTGCACTACATGGCGTACCAGGTGATGTACCGAAACGCCCCCGGGTTTTACTCGCGTGCGCAGCCTGGGAAGCGTGCTGCGCCTGCTGGTGGACGAAGGGGCGGATATCAACCTCGAGAACAGCGAGGGAAAGAGGGCTGTCGAGTATGCGCTGTCTCAGCGTGCCGACCCCGAACTGGGCCTCTTCTTGTTCTTCAAGACTGCGAGCTGGGATATGAGGGGCTTTTGGATATTCAAAGGCGCCGTCTTTGGGATATTGCTGATGGCGTTGATCCATGTGTTCTTTTTGGTGACGTACATGGCTCGTCAAGTGCCCTCGAAGGGGGGTGGGGAGCAATAAGGCCGGATTGATATTGGTCTAGGGATGGCATGTTACTAGGGCTTTGGGGGACGCCACGGGTTGTCTAGCCAGTGTGGAATCATGGTCAGAATGCCCTCGAGTCGAGGAGGCAGTGAAACGGAGTTCAGGGGCAAATGGAAATGGCGTCAAATCGGGATGCTGCCGAGTCTGCACGACCTTATATATGAAGGAACAAAAAGACTTACGACGAGTTGAGAAAAGTCAAATTCGGAGATGACCCAGAAACAAGAACTTTTTCTTTTCTGCCAAAAGTCAAGAGAGATCGCTACATATCAAAAAGCCGATGCAGAACAGCTGAAATGCTTAACGTGTTATAATTTACAATTACATAAGAACCTGCCGTAGATGCGCAACGCCAACGCCTGTATCTGTATCCAAGATGTAAATGCCTTTCGGGTTCTATAATGCCCTGTCTAACTCCTACAATCAAACCCCTTAGGTCTGCTCGCGAGTGCAGACACATACGATTGCTTCAGACCATAGGTCTGCACCAATTCTCGAACAACACAAATGACTGACCTAGTGGTCATATCCAGCACCGCGTTGCCATGGACTATACACTGTTAGCTGGGCACACAGAACAAGAGCCGACTGCTGGCACTCACCTGGCGTTATGTTGTGCACGGAACTCGCTGCTGTGCATGTGTGCAGACGGACTCGCCAGCGGGGCGGGCCAGTCGTTGGCGGGTTGTGTCCGGTGCGGGCTTGGGAGCGGGCTCGCGTTGCGGGAGTGCGCCTGGGTATCCACGGGGAACAGCGGCACGGCGGGGCTGACGGCGACCTTGGGCTCGGACTTGAGGATCTCGAGCTCGTGGCCGCTCTCAGTGGCCTTTTCGGTGTACTTGAGCGACTCGCGGCGGTTGTCGAACTTGTCGTCGTCGTCGTCGAGCAGGTTCTTGTAGCCGAGCTTGCCGTCGCCGCCGACGTCCATGGCCTGGTGCCGGGCCTGTGGCTTGCCGAAGGAGCGCCACCAGATGAGCACACTCGAGACGATGATCATAATGAGTAAAACCAAGGAAAATATAGCGTTGACAATGAAAAGGATGACGCCCACGACACCGACAACGATGCCGGGGGCGTCAAAAACGTTGGTAAACACAAGAAGAAATACGGCGTTGACAAAATTGATGGACGCAATGGAAATGTTGAACGAGTTGGTGCTCTTGTCCATGAAGGGACGGTAGACGCTGATGGCAATGAGGGCGATAGCCTCAACGATAATGATTGCGATAGCCTGACCGACGCCGGCGTGCTGACCAAAGGCGATGACGGCAGACTTGATGAGGATGTAGACCATGAAGGGAATGACGAAGAAGTAGGCAGAGCCGCGATATTGCACGTACAGGAACCCCCACTTGTTGAGCATCTTGGGATCCGAGAAGAGCATGTAAGCGGGGTTCTGGTGGGCGGCTTGTGATAGCCTGGCAGTGGCCATGATCTTGAAGGCGGCCCAGCAGAGGGTGATGAGGGTGCCGAAGAAGAAGCAGACGGCGAGCACGACGAGGGCGGGCGAGTCGGCCTGGCCAAATTCCCAGAGGCACAGCACGGCGATAGGCGGCAAGCCGATAAGGTTGATGCGGAACAGGATGCCCTTGATCTGGGTCAGCCACTGGCGGCGGAAGTCGAGGAAACGCTCGTTGCGCATCCAGTTCTTCTTGGCGGCGATCTCGCAACCGCCCTTGAAGGCGGCGACGAAGGCGGCGATAAGAAACATGGCGGCGCAGTAGATGATGAGGCCCGTGAGGAAAAGGTTCGTCGTCTCGATCTTGGCGCGGAAGGCCACTCGCTGGATGCCGTAGACGATGTAGGAGCCGTCCTCGTTCTTGATGTTGGCGCGCTTGGCGATGTTGGAAATACCACGCTTCACGGGCCCACCGACGAGGTCGAGCGAGCGCTTCGAGACCTGCACGGAGACGCCCGAGAGGGAGTCGAGGAGGTTCGCGGCCTCGCCGCCGGTGGCGCGCTGGTACCAGGTGCATAGGCGCTGCATCCAGTCAACGTTGATGATGCCCATGGACCACTGGAAGTTCTGAGTCCACCGCTGCACGATAGGGGGCATGTCGACGCCCGTCATGCCGAGGTAGGCCTGGGCCTGGAAGTAGCCGACGAGGGACAGGGTGTTTGCCGTCAAATGGGCAGCAGTCAGGGCGTGGCCCCAGCCAGAGACAACGGCGGCGGAGATGAGGCCCAGACCGATGATGATGGCTGTAACCCACTTGACGCCGAGCAGGTCGACGGTCTTGCCGTTGGAGAAGTCGGCCTCGACGCAGGCGACGGTCTGGTCGGTGTCGGTGAGGTTCACGAGAGCCCTCACTGTGGCGTCAAGGTCGGGAATGGTGTATGCGATGCTGGGGACGTCCTTGAGGGCGTCGCCGAGGTCGAAGGTGAACTCCATGTCGATCTTGCCCGGGTTCATGGGGCAGAGGCCCTGGAGGTTGGCATCGCACGGGTCGATGGCCTTGCGCATGTACTCGTAGCCGTAGACGCGCAGGGCCACGTCGAAGATGGCCTTGCCCTGGACGGAGACGACGGCGGCGATGTTGGCCGAGACGGAGCCATTGGCGGAGACGACGATGTTGAAGAGCGAGGCGGAGAACTCGGACTGCTCCTGGCACTTGTTGAGGGACAGAGACTGCAGGATCTTCTCGGCGAAGACGGAGGGAAGGAGAGCGGCGAGGCAGACGTGGAGGAGGAGGGAGAATTTCATTTTGGCGGCAGTAGATTGTGCGTGAGGGGGAGGGTCGACTGTAAGTTGGAGAACCGAGACACAGGCTCGCTCTCAATTGAGAGGCTGCAGCTCACGGATTATCGCCTCGTTGCCGGCGCGGCAGGGGAGACAGGTCGGCGACGGAGCTCTTGTGAAGACGGACGCATCGAGGCGCTCCTCGGATCGGGGAGGAATTGGTCGTCGAGGTCGTCGTCGAGGTCGTCGGCGGCAGGTTTGTCGTCGTTTTCGTCTGCGTCGTCGGGGTGTCGCCTTCGGGAGGAGTTCGATGTCGCGGGCTCATCACGACAAGGAGAGACAGACAGGAGACAGACTCGGCCAGCTGCCAGGCTTTTGGACCAACGGGGTGGGTTGACGGCGACAGAAAAGGAATGGGTCGCCAAGGGACAATTTCCCGATTCTGACTGTGGGGTTGAGCCGAACCGTTGAAGCCGAGTGAGAGAAGGAAGGAATAGGGGGGGGAGCAAACACGCACCTGCCCTTGCAGTTGTGTTGCTCTCTCCTTGCACCTGCGTTGCACTCGCACTTGCCTTGCACTTGCACTCGCACTTGCCTCTGCAGTTGCACCTGCCTTTGCAGTCCACTGCACTTGCACCTTCCCTTCTGTCAATGGAGGTATTCCGTGCCTAGGTGGGTACCCAGGTATCCACGTACCTTTCCTGACCTAAGGTACGTACCTACCTGACCTAGGTATGCAAAAAAGCGGCGTATGGCTGTGCCGAGACGCCTCCATGGCGATCACGAATCCTGCCCCTCGACATCTCCCCCTCCCGCGGCCCGTTGATGCCGTTCATCGCGCCGTCACGATGCTTCTTGTGCTGGGTATCCATCCGTTCCTTACCTTAGCTCAGGTACCCGACCTCACCTCACCTCACCTCACCTTCAGGTACCTTACGCCTCGGAGGGATGGGTGCCCCTGTCCGGCTGGACACCCTGAGCTCCTCTGATTGACTGATTCGATTCATGCGCGATGGGCCTTGCACAGCCACGAAAAGCACTCTCGACCGGCACACGCTATTCGGCTGCCTAATTACTGGGTAACTGATCCCTCTCGCGCTCCACCACCAAGCTCCAGGCAGCTAGCACTAGACCATATTCGGGACGCCGCAGCGGTCGCCGAAGACTCACTAAGTATCTTAAAAACTTAGTAGTTTACTACCTACTTAAACACCTTTATAAATAACTACTAAGGTTAAATAATATAGTATATTATAAAACTTATAAATAACCTTTATAATTTACTAAAGAGTATAAAAATAAGACCTCTAACTATTTATACTTTTAGATAAACTAAATTAAAACTACTCTCTTAAATTATTATAACCTACGATATTAACTATTTAATTAATATTTATTATACTTAAAAATATAAGATTATT
>JAOWMA010000252.1:0-79791 GCA_025962755.1 Colletotrichum tropicicola
ATATAATATTAAGATAAAACTTATATTATACTTATAAAATATTTTAGGAAAGTTAGTTAATAATACTTAGTAAAAGAGAATATTTAGTAATTTTTTTTTTTAAGTTTAAAAAATATAAATAAGATAGTTAATATTATAAACTATAATAATTTAAAAGTATAGTTTTAGTTTAGTTTATTTAAAGAATAATTAAAAGCCTTATTTTTATACCCTTTAGTAAACTATAGAGGTTATTTATAAGTCTTATAGTATACTGTATTACTTAACCTTAGTGGTTATTTATAAAGGTGTTTAAGTAGGTAGTAAACTGCTAAGTTTTTGAGATACTTAGTGAGTCTTCGGCGACCGCTGCGGCGTCCTGAATATGGTCTAGTGTTCAGTAATGAAGCCGGGCGGCCGAGAAGTACTCGAAGCGGAGGAGGAGGAGGAGCGTACTCGGTACTTGCGCCGAGTGAACCCACGCTTCCTCGGCAAGGTAAAGTAGGTGCATGAGGTCTCCGCAAAGGTTAAGCCCGTGTCGTTGGCTTCGCGAAGAGTGATGGAACCTGCCAAAGAGACGACGAAGCGAGGCGTCTATTTGCGGCACACGGGTTCCGTGGCTCAAGGCGTGGTGAAGGCGGGAATGGCGTTTGGTTGGCCGCAGCCAACAGCCATCGCCAATTCCCCACGAGATCGAGGGGCATCCCAAGGGTCCAGATGGCCCCTCCTTTTGGCTCGTCATGAGCCGATAGCAGCACAGACCACAAAGAGTCGAATCCCTGCTGATGCTGCTAGGACGACTCGGGAATAGCGTCTTCCAGTACGAGTGGAACGAGGCCCGTAAACCCTGTTCCAGTGTGGCCTGCGATATCCACTCTTTGCAGTCTTGCTTGCATGAGAGGTGTGCGAGTCTGCAGGAAAAAGAATTTTTGCGACGGAGCGGTGAGCGAGCAATCGGGCGTATCGCCTCCCCCTTGTGAGCCTGTGAGACGAACACGCTCAATGTTCCGCATTCCTCCTTTCCCAGAAGCGGCTGAGTCTTCACATCATGTGGCCCAAACCCAGTTTCCCGGCCAAGTTCGGTAGACGTTTCTTGGGGATCTTCAGGGTTCAAGCAGCCCTGTTTCTTGCGTGAAATCGGGGACTTGCGCGAGTAGCGCCATGTCAAGCAAGATACGGATACGTCTCGTCATGTCGGAACGGGGCATGGCACAGCCGCAGGGGTTCGCACCCATTGAGAAGGTTATTCGGATGATGGATATTCTTTGCGCCGACCGACCGACCGACTGACCGACGACGTCCCTGCATCGTCCGTCCGGTCCCAGGCGTCAGGTTTGGTGTCCAACGTCAGCTTCAACGGAAGACGTGGCTCCCGCTGCAGCTATATCAACAAGTAGCAAAATAGCATAGCCCAGCGCTGGCTCGAATAGCACGTAAGCGTCAGGTGTAGAACGCCAACCGGCTTCCGTGGAGTTCCCAGTCTCGGCCGTGGCGTTGTGGTTGGTGTTGGTGAGTCGGTGGGCTTTTTCGTCACTTGTCGATGATGACCCCTCGCTAGCCGCCGCAAGACGGGATTCCCGTTGCCAGTGCTGGCGACATGCCGAATCGCATGCTGCGAACTTCGGTCAGGGCTCCGTACGGGGCCCTTGGTCTACCTGATGCGGCGAGATCGACGGATGCTCGGCAGCCACCGCGCCCCAACGGTGAGCAAGCATGAAGAGACGACTCACGGTCAAACGTGAATCGCACAGTCGGCCGATCTCTCTTGGCCGGCGAGTCAGCGGTCCCCGGTCCCCAGACGTCCAGCCTCGCATGGCCGGCATCTCATTGGCGTGCGCGCCGTTACACGGACTGGGCCATGGATGGCCACATGCGCCGCTCTTCCCTGGTGCGGCTTGGCATCGGAACCAAGTCCAAGACGTACGAACGCGGTGGTTGGTCGTCGTCCTAGCTGGCATGCCACGGCCGCCTGTCTTTCCTCCTCCAACATGATGTCTTCACCCGGGCGGCATGAGTCCGCATTCCTCGAGGCCTGGATGCAAATGGCCCCGAACGCGGTGCAGACAATGTCTGAAATGTCAAATGATTTTCTGGCGTGCAGGTCAAGCTGCGACCTTGAAGGCCGGATGGACAGGCGGCCTGGTTCGGTCTGGCCCTTGTTTCACTGATATGGGCGATGATGGGGTTGACAGCGTCGAATGAGGAAACGGTATCTGGCCAGCCGCACCCTCCATCACGTCTTTAGGTCCGAGATGGCTGTACCACCTGCATCTCCACCGCCTCCTGGCGACCTCCCCAACCAGATGCATCCCTGAGACGAGCCTCAAGTGCCTGATGATCGCTTCTCTCGTGCCTGGGTCAGCGTAAAGCGCCCGCGACACCTGAGATGTGGGACTGACTCGCCATCAGCGATTGCGCCTTCCGGCGTCGCCTTTCGGGTGGTCCAACGTCAAACCAGCCGAACGACCGTTCGTGGCGGCGGGAAAGGGGCGACGAACTGACTCACCATACGTCGACAAGTGGTGTCGCAGAGTCCCAGCCGCGCCCACATGACGGATATCCTAATCTCTCACCAGTTCCCGCGCGGGGCATGGCGCCGAGGCTGACCCTCCCAGACCACTGCTGCCATTGGAAGCTTAAACCCGTACAAGAGCAAAAAGGGTCAGCGTTGCAACCACCACGCGAGACATGGAGTCGCTTCAGTTTCGTTTCCGTATGTTGTTTGCCTCGATTCGGGAAATCTCTGATTCTAGGCCGCTGCGACGGCAGCAGGCAGGAGAGGCGGTGAGGAGCAGCGCGCCGCGACGTGAAGGCGCAAAGAATGGTTGCTGTTGCAGAGAGCGATGTTCATCGCGCATGGCGGCATACCCCCCCAAGGTAGGAACGTAGAGGAGGGGCAGCGCGGCATCGAGCATAGGGCAGACGACACGGCGGCTGGTGGTGTTGAATGGGTATTCGAGGCCGGGCACCCATTCGACGTGCAGGCAAGCAGTTGAGGGTGGTGTAGCGTGGCGTAAGGTATACGCGCAAATCCAGGCTGGCCTTGACATGTATCCTCTACTTTGGAGGGACACACGCACGCACGCACGCACGCACACACACACTCTCTCTCTCTGTGCTGCAACCACCCGTGAGATGGTCGGCCGTGCACTCCGCCGGCTGACCGACACTATTGCGACGGACCGGTTCAGGCCTCACTCAGGGCGGCCGTACGATTCCGGTCGGGGTTGTCGCGAATCTGACATGTAGCTATTCGCAGATTGAGGCGAAGGGGATGGGGTCGAGTCCACAATGATGAATGCCGAGCCGGTGCGGTTATGTAACGACGCGCCAGAGAGCCCCTGCCGCAGGCGCTGGCTGCTGCGGATGGAGACAACGAGGGCGATGGGATGCGAAGGAGGCATGCCGCAATGCCGCATGGCCGTGGGCATGGGAATGAGAGGGTCCGACGAATGGCGGCCTGGCGACGTGGGGAGACGACGAGGACGACGGCGACGACAACGACGCCTGGAGCGTGCACGATGACATTCCCACGCGCGACAGCCTCAGTTGGTTCATTTTCCCACGGGGGCGGCGGCGTGACTGATGCGCTGCGACGCATGGTTCAGCCAATTGGGGGCCCATGACGATCCTGCTGTGGAAGGGAGACAATAGCCTTCGAGTCTTGGAGAACCAGAAGAAAAAAAGGTGTGCCCCGAAAGGAAGGGAATACCTCGATGTGGCAGCGTCAAGGTGGGGTGGGGGGGGGACGGCGGGGGGGGGGGGAACACTGGAGGGGTCCCGACAGGGATTGTTGATGGTTGGAGGCAGGATGACATCCCATCGCAGCGACAGGAGGCTACTGCGGTCCCAATCAAGAGGCATCGCGGGCTCGAGCTGGTGGAGTTATGACATAATTGTGCCCATTCCGCCCAGGATCCCAACGCGCCCACGGCTATCCTCCGTCGTGACGGAACCTTCTTGACACTCGGTCTCCTGCTACTGGGCCTGCCGAATGTTCTGCGACGACGACGACGATGGCGGCATGCATGCATGCAGGAGAGTGGGTAGCAAGGCAAACAGGATCCTGCAGCAGGTGAAGCAGACGTCTGTTGCGAGTGTTGCAAGTGACGATGTGCGCGCATGGGTGACGACGGAGCATCAATTGCAATGAGATGCGATGCGCTGCGCTGCGCAGCGTAGTGCAGCCCTCTCTCCGAACCGCATCGCAATTGGACGGCGGGCGGAGCTCGTGGTGGAAAGAAGAGATCGCCGGGCGGAAACCAGCGGGCCAATTTCTGTAACCGCAACGGGCATGGGGAAGGCGAAGATCTTCAGTCTCGGCGCCGCTCGGAGCTGCAAACCTTCGGCGGAGGACGGGGGCACAGTGACAGTCAGATGTCAGGTGTGACGGCGCGAAAAAAAAGAAAAAAGGATGGATTGGTAAGGCAAGAATGGCAAGGAATGGCTCGGTAATCAAGGTGCGGAATGTCGTCTTGCGAGCTGGAACGGCGCGGCGGCGCGCACTTGTCATGTCGTCGGGGCTGTTCTTGGAATAGCAGCGGCGTCGGGTCCGACGACGGATTGCGCTTGCGGAGGAGATGATGGAGGTGGTGGTGTTAGTGGTGGCCGGCGGTGGTGGTTTGAGGCGCGAATCTGAGATAGAGTGGCATGGCGTATTCGCCGTCGCGGCACGTCTAGTCTGGTTCCCTGTCTCCTGCCGTTGTCAGGGCCGGAATGTTTCGCTCTTTCCCCAGGTTTTTTCAGCCCAATTCTAAATGCGCAGTGGCAAACACCCCAATATGATAAGCCGGGAACTGGAAACGGGTAGATGATCTGGAGTCGCAACGGGCAACGTCTATTTTGATCGAACCGTCTGCTATTTCCGTAGCCTTGCCGTTTTGTTTGAATTGCGGCTGGACGGGAAGGGGGGTTCGGGTCTGGTTCATGGGCGGTTCATCTACGAGTTCATATACACGATGCGCAGAAGTAACGGCGGGCTTGTCGCGGAGAAAGCAACGACGGACGCAGAATGATTGATCACTGCAAGGCCCGGGAAAGAAAGGAAAAAGGGGGAGCCACAATTCCGCAATATCAAACCTCGAAAAAAATCAATAGCAGCCGTTGGATATGGAGAAGGGCATGGGCAGAAGCAAGAGGCCCGGCAGACGACGACATTTCCATGTCCATGTCCTTGTCCCATACTTTACCTACTAGGTACCTACCTAGGTAAGGTACCTTGCCTACCTACTCACGATATGGATGCCTTTACCGTGTACGGACAGGCAGTGGACATATGGATGCCCATGGGCCATGCGTGTGCGAGTGCACCTCCACTGGCATGGCTGCCCTGGCCGCCCTCGTCTGGCGACGCTAAAACTGACGAGCGCCGCGCACGGACGTGAGCAGCAGCGAGCCAGTCAGAAACGGCGGCGCAGGACGGGCCTATAAAAGCCGGGGGTCCCTTAGCGTGCGACATGGGATGACCGTGCTGGGGCCTCGAGTGGACCGACAGGCGAAACAGGCGATGAAAAGACGAAATTGATCTCTCCGCCACGATCCAATGTCGTTGTGACAATCCATCCCGGCCGGCCGCCGCCCCAGGAGTCAGCGCGCCGCAATTTCACCTGCACCTGCACCGGCGCTTTGCTTTTGCACCCTGCGCTATTGATGATCCGTCGCCGGCATCACCAAGAAAAATTCAAATATTGCCTGTTGGCGGGCTCAAGGCTCCGGCTGCACTCGGCGCGGGCTGAGCTGCGACCAGGGACGCGGTCCGTATTGGCGCGTCCACGGCCCAGGACCCTGAGAGCCGCCGCGATGTTGTGCAGCCGGTGCGGTGCGGTGCGGTGCCATGCCAGTTGCATTGCACGTCAAAGTAATGCCGCACGTATGTGTTCATCCATCGCGCGCTCTGCGTGTGTGCGTTGTCGCGCGTCGGATGACGAAGGAGGAGGAGATGGAGAGGAGATGGAGAAGCAACATGCGATAACGCAGGGCAGGTAACAGACTCTCGGGATCGAGATGGCATCATGCCGCATCCGGCTCGCATTGCAAACGTGGAGCCCCAGATATCAGACAACATGGCGTAATCGGGCTATTCGCAACGGGCAACAGCATTACACGGCAATGTCCTGCGCATGACGGCTCGACGATGGCCGCTGGAATGCCTTATCAACGGCCCGTGGACCTGCTGGGCTTGGCTCCGCGGCTGCTCTCCACGCCGTCCACCATGGAAGCCAGAGAGGGGGGCCACACTCGCTACCGAGGAGCCTTAGTCCTCCGCGGCCTTCTCTCTGGCAGATGGCAGCTACCTAGTCAACACGCTTCGGACGACCCGCGGATAACAAGACCTAAGCATTAGCACTAGGTCGTCGCTAGTTCGTGGGCAACGAGCAGCAACGGGCAACCTGTCAACAAAAACAACGACTGCCATGTGTAAACAAAAGGGAAAAAAAGAGAGAGGCAGCGGTTGGACTCGCTCGGAGATCCTTGATGCTAGCTCGCATGAACAAAATGAGGTGGAAATGCACACACACACACCAGCCGGACCCGAGGCCGAACGAGTCGGGGCAGCGAATTGGCTTTTGCGCGCTCTCTCTGCCCGGCCATCCCAATGCGCTGGATCCGGCCGGGGTCACGATGATGTGATTGTCTCGTGTGCTAGGAATGCCGCGGCCGGGGCATGCGGTGCGGTTGCTGGTTGCTTGTTGTTCTTTTGACGAATTCCAGAGGCGTGGACGAGGGGAAATGAGACTTTGTCAGCGACGGCTGGCGGTGGAAACGAGACCGACGATTTGATATTGCCGGGGGAAGGAGAGACAATTTTTATTTTTATTTTTTTTCCAATGGTCGTTCCTTCCTCGTTTTTCTCGCCTGCCTCTTTCCCCCGTTGCTGCTGGCCGGTCGCTTGTCACACCTTTGGGGCCAAGCGCAAGCCCCATCCGCAAGCCAGGATCACTGGTCGGTCGAGCCCCTCCTCCCACCCCCCCAGAACGAGCCCCGAAATCTCGGCGACAAACGGGCGAGTGGCCAGCTTGTACCAGCGACTTTCCCACCTCCCGGAGGGCAGGGCGACCACGCTCACAGAGCACTGCCAACTGCGGCGAACAATCGTGTGTCTTCCCAAATGTTCCATTCCTCCTGATGGCGGCGTCCGTGTCATCTGACGACCGACCGCCCGCACCGCCCACCCGACCTGTCGTCGCCCGGCCACCGGTCGCGACACAGGCAACGGGCAAACAAGGCAGCGGGCGACGGAGGGCTCCCAGGGCGCACCGCGATGGCTGTTTTGACTGTTTTGATGTGTGCCGCCACGGAGAAAAAAAATTAGGAGGCGCTTGGTAGGGGTCCGTCGACGATCCGGCCGTGCGCCGGAGGGCTCGACGGATTGGACGCGTCAAGGTAGCCATCAGTCTGGGGCCTCATATCGACTATCTGGAATACGATACGGACACACGTGCATCTCATCTCACGGCTCAGGGTGTTTTCGGACATGTTATGTGGGAAATAGGGGAGAGGGAGGAGACGGCGGACGGGGGGCGGCTTCGGGGCGTGGAGATGGCGCGGCATCATGACCGAGTCGAGACAGACGACGAGTCGAGCGCGTCCGGCACACGAGAGACGGGGGAGCCGGGGCCAAGGGCTATCAAGCGGTAGCAGCAGCAGCAGCAGCAGCAGCAGCATCAGTCGCAGGATGCAGGCCGGGGGCGACAAGCTGCTGTATTCGAATCAGAAGAGATGCAGCGGAAGCGTCGCCGCCGCATGCCGCGCTTGCGATGCACGTCTGGAGAGGTGCAAGTCAAACAGACGTGCAGCACAAAAGAATGTGATGAATGGAGCAGTGGCCGAATGGCAAGAGACAAACAGAAACAGCCGGAGGCTGCAAGAGAGAGCACATGCAGACCAGACGGCCGCTGCGGGCAATTATTGGCTGAGACACCGGGGGGTTGAGACTTTTGGGGAAGGCACCACGGGGAGGGGCAGGCAGGACTCAGGAGCATCGTGAGTTCCTGCTGTCTCTGCCTCCTTCCTTCCTCTCCTGCAGTACGGATATGGCAGCAGCAGTCGACCAACCAACAGAGAAAAAATTAAAAGAGAGAGAGAGAGCGAGATAGAGAGAAAATGGCAATCACGGTCCAAACCAAATGGAAGGCCCCATCTCGCATACACTAGTACCTACCTACCTAGGTAGTACACCACACCTTGGAGTGCAGATTCGCCAGATGTACTCGATACTTTGCGCGCCTCCAGCCCACTGCGCGCTCTGCTGCCAGCGACTGGCCCGCCGCGCAGAGCAGGGGTGTCCCTAGCTGTGAATCGCTCTGCGTCTGGCTGTCTCTCTCTCGTCTCTCGTCTCTCGTCTCGCCTGGCTGGCTCGTCGCCGCCGCCGCCGCTCCCACTAGATTGTCGCTCACTTCTCGCTGCTGCCGCTGGCGAACACTCCTTGGCGCTCCTCTCGAAGCCTAAGGGTGCAGGGTCGACCAAGGGTCGGAGCTGGGGGGATGCCAGTCAGCGAGGAGCAGGGTCAGGGTGCCCTGGGGGGCATGTCCACAGTCCACTCGAGAAAGTGGACGACGGGCCCGTCCCACTGCCATGGCCATGCCCATCTCCCATTGTCCATGTCCATATCCATCAGTCCAGCCAGCCAGGGTGTCTGGCGCAGGGTCACCCGTCAGGGAAGGCTGGCGGCCCCGTCGCTTTCTGCGCTGCAGGGTGTGGATACCGCGCAGAAAAGAGGTGAGGTCGGTCGGGTGGGTGTGGGTGACGGATGGGATTGGCAGTGGAAGTGGAAGTGGTGGTGGTGGTGGTGGTGGGTGGCCTGGCGCGGGCTCTGGCTGGCGACGACGTGCACCGTCCGCTGAGGACCCCGTCCCCGTCCCAGTTCCATCCTCGTCCATGGGTGAGGTGTGCTTGGGTGCGAGGGTAGAGCGGTAGGCGGTACTGGCAAGGTACTCGCTGGCCCCCCGTACCTTCCTAGTGCGCCGCTCCTGCCCTGCGCACCTCTGCCTTCCAGTTCCCAGTCCCAAGTCCCAAGTCCCCAACACTACCCAGTTACCTTGGGCAGTGGGAGGCAGGTTGGCGGCCATTTGTTATTATTAAACCCGGACCCCGTCCGACCACCCCCCTCGATCTAAGAAAGACCCTTTCCTCACACTCCTTTCTCTGTGTCGTGCAGAGCCGTCGAGAGGAGTTGGAAATAGCTTCCTCGACCCTCGCCTCCCACCGAAAACCGTCCTGTCCTGTCCTGTCCTCCTCCGAGCCTCGCCTCGCCTCGCCTCGCCCCGTATCGCACCGTACCGCCTCGCCTCGTCCTTCGCTGCGACGACACGATACTTCCCCTTTCGGCTGCTGCTCCAGGGGATCCAATACTCGCGAGATAAGAGAGCCGCTGTTCACCGCGGGCTTCTCTCCTCCTCCGCCAACGCCCAACAAAAGGTGAGTGCTCTCTCTTTGGATGGTCTGTCTTTTGCCGCGTCGCCTGCTTCACGTCCAGAACAAGAGGGGGGAACAGAACAAGAACCAAAACCACGTTCCATCACAACCGTCTTTTTTTGCCTTTTGCCCGTGACTCCTCATCCCCCCCTCGGCCTTGCTTATCTCGCCTCGTTTTTCGAGGGACGAGGAAAACTCCTGTCTGCCTCAACTCGCACGCGCGTCCTGTCTGCTGCAAATCCGCCTGTGGTGTTTGCCTGCTTTGCTTGTATCGTCTGTCACTCCTCACCAGCATCGGCCGCCCCGTGTTTTCTCACCCTCGACACACCTCACATTCCCCCCCGTCGCCATCGACGTCGGCCTCTCTCCTTGAGAATTCCTGCCTTGTGAGACAAGACGGGCCCTGCAGCATCTGCAACGGGATACATCACTCGTGGCCCCTCTCACGAGCCTGTTCTGTCCCCCCGACTGTACTGCCTGGCGAAGTGTCGCAACGGCGCTTCCCTCCTCGAGCAGCACGCTCCAGTCCCCTGTCCCGACTGTCACCTTCTCTCGACGCTCAGCCATGCAGCAACATCCGTACTAATCCTCGTTGCACTAGGCTGCCGTAGAACCGGTCACGACCGCACCCCGTCGTCAGACCTAGCAGCGGAATCTGGTATCAGAGTCGAAAGACGTCTACCTCGACCATATTAGGCGCCGATATTCGCCGTTTCCCTCCTTTTCCCGACCCCAGATACCCCATCCCCTGTGCTCCGTCTGCCCCTGATGCGTCCTTGAAAAATGGATTCGGAAGACGGGGAGTTGTTCATAAAGGTACGTTTTTGCGTCTTGTTTCGACTCGTCGGTCTTCGCTGGCCGCGCCGCCTGGTTGTGTGTGTGCCGTTTTGCTCATTCTCTCTGCAGCAACTGGCCAGCTTCGTGCGGACGCACGAAAAGGCTCTCGCCAACGCCTTGCAATTTCGCAGACAAACAGCTCGCCATGGCGCCTCGCAGAGCGTCAGCTCGCTGCCTACGCCGCAGTCTCCGGTCGTTCCCGAGCGGCCGTCGACTTCCGCCTCGACCTCGAGTGGCCTCGCGTCCGCCCTGTCGCTCGGCTCTTTGAGCTTCACTTCGCATAGCGTCAAGTCAGCAAAGCTGGCCTTGACTCCTCACCACCTTTTCTACCTTCTCTCCCGATTCGAAGAACTCGCCATCCCCGTTGGGCCCATGAAGATCCGTCTCGAGAACCTCCACGATAGCTCCACCTCCGCCAACTACGTGTCTTTCCTTAGCAATACCCAGCGTTCCAGAAGCCGAGGCTCCGATGTTGGTTCCATACACTCCGTGTCTAGCGTCCGAAGCGTCATGTCGGGCATGTCGGCCCTCTGGGCCAGTTTTGGTATCGGTGCCAGCATTTCGGCCGCGAGAACCGAGCGGCAGAAGGCCGCCATTCAGGCCGATCTGAAGTACTTGTACTCCGCCTTCACCAAGATTCCGTGCTTACGTCTCGCCCCTGACTGGCGCGCTCGCCTTATCCGCGGTTACGAAGAATTCCCGTTCGATTCTGCCGTCCCCTTGTACGTCTTCAAGAACGTGCAAGCCCTCGAGGTCAACAGCATCGACTTTAGACAGTTCTTTGGCTGGGACCGGCTGGCCGAGCAACTCAGATCCCTTACACTGAAGCGCGCCGGCGTCGAGGATCCCGCGGACATCCTTATTGATATTGTGCTTGACGATATGGACAAGCGGCGCAGGAGATCTGCCAAGCAGCAGTCGTCGCCGACAACACCGTGGCCCGCGAGCTCGAGCCCTCGTCGAAGCCCAGCCCTTCCGCACGCTGAGCTTCACAAGGCCACCTCAGCGCCAGGCTCGCCAGAGCCGCGCAGCTCCATCGGTGACCTCGGAATCGGTGCCCTGAGCATGCATGACCACGCGGTCGACGAGACACCTGGCGATGGCAGAAGACCATCCCTTGCGCGTATCGATACGTTTGAGGCCATGTCGCCGCCGAAGGGCAGGCCGCGTAGCAACTCACCTACCCGCCCTGTCAGCTCTCGGAATCCCTCCCACATGAGGGGTGGCCACAAGGTTCGCCGCTCCGGCTCTGGCAGCTCGCAATCGAGCTTGTCGGACTCGTGGCACCACAGCCGTACTGGCAGCTCCTCCAACCTGCTTAGCATGGGTGCTCTGCCTCCGTCCAAGTGGCGTTTCCTCAAACACCTCAGTCTTGCAGACAACTCCATGACCTCTATTCCTGCCACCAGCTTGGCACCGCTCGCAAACACCCTGCACTCGCTGGACCTGTCGTCGAACCTGTTTACTCAGATTCCCGATAGTCTGGCCACCCTTACCGCTCTCCGCGCACTTAACCTCTCACACTGCATGATCGATGGGCTCCACTCTCTGACGCGCAACCCCCTCCCGGCCATCACCGCCCTCAACCTCCGAGCTAACCGGCTGCAATCTATCGCCGGTATCGAGAAGTTGTACCCGCTGGAGCGTTTGGACCTCAGAGACAACCGTCTGTCGGACCCCCTGGAGCTTGCCAGACTGACCGGCATCCCCGACATTCGGGAGATCTGGGTCGAGGGTAACCCCTTCACTCGGACACACAAGAACTACCGGGTCACCATCTTCAACCTTTTCCGCAAGACCCCGGGCTATACCGAGGACATCATCATTGACAACTCCGGTCCCACCTACTCGGAAAGGCGGTACCTGGTCGAGCGCACGCCGGTGCCCGCCGCGGTGCCGGTTGTCAAGCCCGCTCCCGCTGACATCCCCGTTGTTGACGTCAGCAAGCCCGCCATCATTTACGACATCCCGAAGGAGCCCTCCGTTCTTCGCAAAGAACGCCCGGTTCCCAAGGCCGTCACGAGCGAGGTCAACACTAGCTCAACGCGCCGCCGCAAGACGCCCAAGAGGCGGATAGTGGATCTCTCTACTGCAGACTCCTCCGTGACGCTGACGCCAGGTGTTGCACCGGCGCCACCAGCGGACATCAAGGTGCTTGCCGTGGAAGCCACCGCCACCGCAGCCGGCTCCGACAGCAACTACCGGATCTCTCAGGCCCCCGAGGTCCCTCCACTGCCTTCTGCGGTGCTCTCTGACGGCCGAAAAGCCAACTCGCAACCCGAGGTGCCTCGCATCGACACCAACATGGTTCCCGAGCTACCCCCCATCTACACAACCCGCGACACTCCGTCCGACTCTCAGGACTGGGACGTCAGCGGAGAAATGTACCGCCGGAAGATCGAGGCATTGCGGGACAAGGTTGGAAACGGCTACTTGAGTGTACTCAGTGAGGAGGGCTGGGATCCCTCTCGCCCGCCCACGTACACGGTACCCGATTTCAGCCCAGCCTCGACTGTCCGGCCCAGCCCTACAACACCCCGTACTACTACACCACACCACCCTCCGGCCATTCACAGTGGCCGCACCCTTGGTTAAAAAAAGTCCCCTTTACACATGATACCCTTCATGATACCCCACCCCCCTCTTGAGGTTCAATTCTACGTTGGGCTGCATTCTCGAATTCTCGTTCTGCAGCATTGCATCCAGCATTGCCACGAGCATGGACATTCAATTCACGTCCACCCATTGTGTTATTCGTCATCTTTTCTTGTCCAGCATGTTAGAGCATAGCGTACAAGGCGTTCCGGTTGTTGTTTTTTTGGCGGGTATTTGTCTGTTTCCCGCATATTTCCTCTTCACAGATTGCACCGCCTGAGGTGGTAGAAGGCCACAGTAGATCTTGTCGCTTCCCGTCTGTTTGGTTTCTCGGCGCGATCTCGGAAGAGGTCTCGGTCTTGGGCTCATAGGGATGGGTGGATACAAAAGCGAGTGACATTGGCGTGCAAGGCTTCTTTCCCCTTGTTACTCTTCAAGAATCCATTTTGCGGACTCGGAAACAGCGTTTGGTGGATTCGTATCTCGAGTGCTTTTGGTCGATTTTTTTGGTATCAATGGGCATGAAAAATTTCCCGCATGAAGTTTTTGCATCGCGTCTTTTTGGTACGGTAGATGAACACTTGTCGTGGAGACAAGCTGGCGGGCGGCTCCTTAATACATGAAGAAATGCTGTTGTTGTTCAAAATTGTCCGAAGCCTATGTGAAGTGACCCAACTGTAGAGTGAACCGTGCCGTCGCTCTGGTAAGTGCCTCCCGGACTCAAATCCGACACTAACTTGGATTCGTGTAAGTCGTCCCGTTCCGATGCCGAGTGAAAGAGGGACGACCCGGTACCTCGCCGATCAGTCTGGTTGGATTGGAACGACGCCAAGTTAACGTGACAGCCTTCTGCCCTCTCGCAGGCCAGGAGTCTATCCGCCGTCCTTCGACGGGATAAGCAGTGACATCACATGGTGGCTCAGGACTTGCGAGTGAACAGAAATAAGAAGACAAGCAGCATCGCCATCCCCCTTCCCCCAGCTTTGAGCTTTGTTGCTGGGGTTTGGGGGCGGGTGGGTGGGTGGGTGGGGTTTGGGGATTTGGCGTATGTACCCCATCCAACGAGGGGTCCTTTTGTATCTAAGTATGCAGGACCGTCGTCTCGGTAAGGGGGGGTCCAAGGGGCGGGCGCGTTGGTCCCCGATTTCTGGGAACGATGACGTCTTTGGGGGCCATCGTCAAGAAGGAAACTGCGATTTTCTCGAAGGGATGGGATGGGATGGGGCGTGGGCGGCGTCGGATGCTGGTCGGTACCGTTCTGGTACCTTTTGGCGGCCGGGGGGGTGTATTCTGAGCTCGCGGAGAGGGTAGGATCTTGGGGTTCGTCTAGGTCCTTGTCAGGGTTTGGGGAGTAGGTGAGGGGGTGGTGGTGATGTGTTTGTGTCCCGCTTGCTGTCTTCTCCATGTGTGCTTCTCTTGGATGTGATGGTCTGGGGGTCTTGTTGGCGAGGGATGGCGTGGATGTAGAAGCCACTGCTTGGCCGGATGCTTCGACGCGTTGGTTGCCTCGTTGGACTGCCTGCCTCTTCTGGGGTCTGTTCTACGACGTTTGTGTCCCTATTTCCGTCTTCTCGTCTGCGTCTCGGCCCTTTTTTTCGCTGGGTATTCTTGGAAAACAGCATCGGCGGCTAGGAGAGCGTCGGCTGGTTGGCGGTGGACGGCTGGGGAGTAGGTATCTCTCCGACTCGACTTTGGAGCACGGGAATAGGACGTACATTAGCAGATGGATCGATTCCGAAGCGGACGCGGTGGGATTCAGTCCGGGCTTTCCGTTTCGTGGTTCCGCCGCACAGAGAGGTTCCGGGGGCGGATCTTGGGTACCGGTGCTGCGTCTCTTGGCCAGCGCGCGAAAGAGGCAGTGGCATTTGAGGACCAGAGATGGATGGATACATTGTCTCACACACACATAGGCACAACGGCCAACCAGAGTCGTGATAGTACCTTAGGGAAGGAGTGCTGCGTGCCGGCATCGTTGGCAGCCTAGGCCTAGCTAGTCCTTTCCCTGCTCGGGATATAAGCAAGCGAGCAGACTCTCTCGGCCTCCTCTGGCTCCATGCGTACGGTTCAGTTGAACCTGGTGAGCTGTTGTTGAAGGTGTAGAAGGCGATTGTGGCCCTGACGATGCTGGTGAACTCACCGCAGCCGTGGTGCGTACCTTTGCCTTGTTCTCGTCCTCCTTCTTCCACCCCGTCTGTCGTCTCTGTCTCTGCCTTATTCGCACTGCTGTATACTGTCTTTCACAAGACTTGAAGGGACTATGTACGGATATTGAAGGGGTTACCGAGATGACATGGTCAAACCAGGGCATGTGACCAGCACTCTCCGCCCACGAACGGCAAATTGTCTGGACAAGTCCACTAAAAAGCATCGCCTTGGTCGTCTCGAGGAGATGTTTTCCCCTGGTATATATACGAAGTTTGGGACTTCTCCCAGCTCGTATTACTCGTAGACCTTTCGACAGCAGTCATTGTGTACAAGTGTGGCATCGCCAGCATCGCTATGGTATGGTGTGTGCTCGCACAGCTCTAACCCAAACTTTCTCACAATCCCGTGTTGGGATAAGAGAAGCCGGTCCATCTCGTCTCTAAGCAATAAGTCAATCGTATCATTATCAAACGCATTGAATTGTGCGACGCGACGCCCTCCGTGAACTTCTTGAGGGAACCAAAATGACAGTCTGACAGTGCGCATGAGTCCCTGTTCTCGTGCCCTCAGCCCTCATATCCAGGACTCCTATGGCCCCGTTCCCATCCTTCATGCTCCTCGTTTCCCTCGACCGATGACGAAGAGTCTTGAGATTCGGCCAGTCCCCCAGTTTTCGTAGATGACATTCCATGGAGGGGCAACTTGCCTTCAGCGTAGAAATTGCATCGCGAGAGGGTCATTGACAGACCAGAGGGAGCTCGGGGTGAGGTTTCAGGCCGCCGTCTTCGAACACCGGGAAAAGTTGCAACTCAAAATCCACATGACGTTCGTTGCGACATGGCTGCTGTACACTACGCTGGTCGTCTGGAGTTCTAGAGGAAAACCACCCGTGGGTTATGTCACTGATCCACTGGGCGAGGCTGTCACCTCTGTTGTGGCTTGAGGATTATTAGTTTCGAGGGCGTGGACCTCTGATGCGCCTGGGAGCTGGACCTGTGCCAGTTTGAGAAGGACGCGTGCATCTGGGATTCGCACCAGACTTGAACGAGCCTGCCAGCTTGCCGACATGATCCGAGCGAGAAAGCGACGAGTTTGCAGTCGCCTCTGCCATTGCCGCGAGCTCAACTGACTGATGACGTGGAGCATCTCAAATGCTGGAAACCCACGGTCCAGTTTCGCATTCTCCTGTATTTCATGGACCAAGAACTGTAAGCTGCGCGTCCGGATGGCTGGACTTCTGTGAAAAGACAGGTCGCCCAATTCTAGGGCGAATTCGGCTTACTCGCCGCAAGCACTCCAGGCTGTGTAGAACTCCTTAGAAGGTGTCTGAATGGACGGTGAGATCAACAGCAAGTTTGACAGTTGTGAGTCTTCTCCCGTACCCATCGCACCTCTTTCCCCAGAGGCGAACCGAGTGTCAGGAATTGGGGGAGGGAGTGCAGCAACAAGCCACGACATTGCGATCGATTATTCTTGCAGAATGACTGCGGTGGCCGCGAATCGGAAGGTCTGGCATGCGGCACACCAAGAGAGTCCACATGGTCAATATCAGGTAACCCATGCCGAAACCCCAGAAATTACTGAATGCCACACGTATCGGCCTTCTGGTGTGCGAGCGTAGGCGAATTATTCACGGAGTGTGTGATCAGGCGAGGCTCTGAGCTGCGCCATGGAGCGCACATGTTGGTGATTGATATCTGAACGTCGTGGAAGTCGATTGCAGCGAAATCTGTGATGACTGCTTGTTATTACTTGGCCGAAATTCCTGGAGCCGTCTGCTGTCATGGGGCCGCCTCTGACATGCGCAGGGTAAGAACTCAACCGACACTGCGCTGTTGCTCTGGTGCTTACAGAAGCATCGCTCTGACGAAGGTTGACTTGCGCCAGGAAATTGGGAGTGGTATTCATGCGTGGTTTCGTGCTGCAGCAAACGAAGGCGATTGCTTTGCCTCTCCAAACAACGACCGCGGACTCTGTGCTCTGCGCCCCCGACTCGATTTGACTCGGTGATCCAGTGCCTCAATTCAAATTGTGTGGCGAGGGGCCACATTCGAGGACGGGGTCCTCGGCTCGCCTCGTCTGATTCTCATACAAGCGAACACCAATCGGACCAAAGAGGTGATGGTCGTGTGTGTGGTGTTTATGACGGATTGGTTTTTAGCTGCTCGCTGCATCACTGGACCGGCAGAAAATATTTGAAAACAGCTTTTCACGATGGGTTGGGGTTCCACAGACGCAATCGCTGGCGGAGGGCTTCCCCACCATCGTCCCGGCCAAACCGACTCGCCGAAGATCGTGTAATCTCGGCGAGAGACTCACAGAGCGCCTTGCGAAAGAATTGGGCTCATGTGGAGGGAGCCTCGGGCGCTGAATGAGTAAGTAAAGGGATACTCCCAGCACCCAGTACCAAGAAGCAAGCGACACTGCCGGCATGGTCAAGGTGTTTGTAAGTTCGGCGTCATTATGAATTGAAGGCAGGAGAATTTCTCCTGGGATAAATCCATTCTTCCAGGGTCAGGCATGGCGGTAAATTGGAAGAGAAACGTGCCTCTCGGTTAGGGTGTTGAAATTGCCTGTCCAGCGAACACCGGGTTTTTGAGATCGGGCGAGGTACGATGTTTTCTTCTCGAGCCACGGAGTGGAAAGCGACCAATGCAGAAAGCATCGAGTGAGACAACCAACAAGACGATTGAATACATGACAAGCTCAAGCGATCCGTCAAGCTTCGCTGGATTGGTCGGTGCTGTTGATTCGTGCATCGGGGTTCGCAGTGTGGTGTGGACTCATCGGTCGGGCTGGGGCGACGATGAAGGCAACCGACTCAACCCACAAAACTGCCCACAAAGAAGCAGACAAACCGGGGAATGCAGCGTCGAGCAAATATTTGACGAAGTAGCGGTGTAGGTCGAGGTCGCAGCGAAATAAATTCTCGGTCGAGGGCCGAAGTCAGGATCGCGGCCCGGACTAACAACGATTGAGCAAGAGACGGGCCGAGAGGGCAAGATCGCGGGCCGCATCTGGCAAAGTCAATTCGTCAGACGATTGATGAGAAAGCATCGAGCTGACTTCGGACCCTGAATAACGGCTTGTGTCAAACAGGGAGGCCATGTGGTGGTGGGTTAGTGGTGGCCGATCGAGGAGGGGCGGCAACATTGGCCGCCGCTTGGCCGCCTCGGGAAGGGACCCGGAATTGTGGGGAGGGATCCGGGGTAAAGATGCGGTGACATCGATCTCGGTCGCAAGTCTGGACAGTGAAGGATGATGGCGTCCACAGAGGGGGCCGTTGTTCGCGCGGGCATGCGACGCACGTCTGATTGGGTCGCAGAGCAGCAGAGCGCAGAGCCGGATCTCGAGATGACATGCGACGGCCCAGTCTCAGCCACGGCGGGCCTGGAGGATGCGCAATGGCGCTGCCCAGCCGTAGTATGTCACTGGACTTCCCCAGGGCCCTTTCGCGATATTCGGGGGCATCTCAATCGGGTGCGCAAATGGCCTTGGATGACCGCAGAATGACTCGCCGCATCCGGAGACGTATTGTGGAGAGATGCGCAGACTCCTTCCCTTGCATGGAAGGCAGTGATTGCGACAGCTGATTGCCGCGCTGCATGGGCTGGGTCCCCGAAGACATGGCAGCAAGAGGCGAGATGAGCGGACAACCGTCGCACTGACACTGGCCGGAGCGGACGCCGAGGAATGGGCAGGCGATGGGATGGTCCTTGGTGTCAACGGTCGACAGACTTGGCTTGGGGAGGACGAGTTCGGAGTGGCTGCACCAGACTCGGGCGACCAGGCCAGGGACTGTGGCCCGCCAGGAATCCAATGTCAGTTCAATCTGATAAAAGGCAGCAGCGGGCCAATCAGAGGGCCGGGGGCCGCTGCTAGTGCGGAGGTGGATGCGGGTGCGGCTGCCCCCCAAGGTGGGAGCGAACCCCCCAGTGCCCCTGCCTGACACCCGCGGATGACTAATGGCGCGTGCCCCCTGCGGCTAACAATGGCAGTTGGGTCCGTGCGTTTCAACTTCACGCGTTGTCTGTTTTTCGCAGGAGTAACTCTGAGCCGCCAGTTCGACGTCACCCCGTCTCCTGATGCCCTTTCCGACCCGAAGCCAGCTCAGCAACGCCCTCGCAACCACACTGTAGTCTTGTTGCGTGCCGGAGATTCGTGCGCGGAACCGTCTCGCCAATGCCCCGCCCCTTCCTGCAGCCGCACCACCACTTCGCGCGCCACCTCCTCCTGACGCGGTGATTCTCGACACACTCCTTCCCGAGTCATCAAAAAGACGCCCAAAACCTGGCATCCGAATCGCAAGAGATGGCGCCAAAGCCAACTACACCGCGCCGCCCGCCCACCGGCCGAAAACGGGGACGTCCCCCCGGCACCACCAACGCCGCTCGCATCGCGCGCGAGTTCGGCGATTCCCCCGCAGCTGCTCCGTCCGCCCGATCGTCGCGCGAGCTCGCCACCCCGTCCGCAGCCCCCCAGACCGAACCACCACCAAAGAGGAGGAGATATATACCCGGCGGTGCTGGCGGTGGTGGACGCTTCATCGAGGATGATGGAACCGAGACCCCCATCGCCGCAGTGCGAAGACAGCCAAGGGAGCCGCGCAGCGTATCCGCCCTGGTCCCGAGACGAGAAAGGAGCGCGAGAATACGGACTGCCGCAGACCGCGACGACGTTGAGTTCAGTTCGGCTGCCGCCGTTGCCGCAGCTGTTGCCGAGAACGAGGGATACAAACCTAGAGAGGAGCGAGGCTGGGAGGAGTTCCATCCCAAACTCGACATCGACGCCACATTCATGATATTCCGCTCCGAAGAAGTTGATGGGCTGCCTTTGCCAGCCTCCAAATCACCCCCGGGAACTCCGGTTACAGTTCGACCCTCTACGCCGATGAACGGCTCTCACACACCCCTAAAGGAGATGAATCCAGCTTCGACCGGCAATACACCAGCCCCACAAACGACCTCGTACTTTGCGCTTGCCAATGGAACTGAGACGCCCCAGAAACGACGAACAACCAGGCCCACTCGCGACTCAGTGTCTTTCCTGAGCAGAGACTTGGCCCCAGTATCAACCCCGAAAGTACCTCAGGTACTGCCGATTCGGAACCAAACTCCCAAGGAGCGACTTGACTTGAAGGCACCTTCATATCGCAAATCAGATCAAGTGGAACAGTTTGAGAGCAAGAGCTTTGGCCAGGCGCGATACGTCGACAAGTCGATGATGAATGTGGGATATCAAGAAACGGATCGATACATCCGACCAGATGGCAGGCTCATTAAAGCTTCCGAGTCTAACCTGGAAGAAGATCTGGAGCAGGCCACCGTCAAAACTGACGGCGAAGCAGTGCCTGCCTCCGGCGGCACCAATGTTGGTCGTGTCGAATATGACATGGATGAGCAGGACGACCAATGGCTAGAGGTGTACAACAAGGAACAACGCAAGGCCCACGATCTGGAGATAGTAACACGCGAGGTGTTCGAGATCGCAATCACCAAGATCGAAAAGGAATGGCACGCGCTGGAGAAGCGTATACCGAAGCCAAATCCCAAGCCGCCGCAGACTCACCGTCCGCGTTCAAGCTCTGCTGCGGCAGTCAACGGTGAGCCACAGGTTGGTGAGGAACAGGATAGCAAATGCGCAATCTGCGACGACGGCGACTGCGAAAACACCAACGCCATCGTGTTCTGCGACGGCTGCGACCTTGCAGTCCACCAAGAATGCTACGGCGTGCCGTTCATCCCTGAAGGTCAATGGCTGTGTCGAAAGTGCCAGCTTATCGGGCGAGGCATTCCGGTCAGTCTTTGCATAGCCCAGTCCTCAGATCGTCAGTGACAGCCACTAACCTTGTGTGTATAGACCTGTATATTCTGTCCCAACACCGACGGCGCCTTCAAGCAAACCAACTCCTCCAAGTGGGCTCACTTGCTATGCGCCATGTGGATCCCGGAGGTGTCCCTGGGAAATGCCACTTTCATGGAGCCCGTCATGGATGTGGAGAAGGTGCCCAAAACGCGCTGGAAGCTGAATTGCTATATTTGCAATCAGAAGATGGGTGCCTGCATACAATGTAGCAACAAGTCTTGCTACCAGGCGTTCCATGTCACCTGCGCACGGCGGTCACGGCTTTTCCTTAAGATGAAAAACAGCCAAGGAGCCCTTGCAGTTCTTGATAACAGCATGATACTCAAGGCGTTCTGCGACAAGCACTGCCCACCAGACTACGCCAAGGACAACGGAGTCGCCCAGGCAGCGCGGGAAGCTAAGAAGTTCTACAAGCGAGCCATGAAAGGGCGCATATGGGCGGACAGCCAGGCAGCGGCGCATGCTCTGGCTGCCAACCACCGTCACGCACTGACGGAACACCCGCCCGACGAAAGCCAAATGACAGGGGCCAAGTACGCTTCCTATGTCGGCGGCGGAGATAAAAAGAAGGGCCAACCCGTGAAACAGATCTGGAAGCTGCCATCGGGCGCTCCTGTCATTCCTCAAGCGGTCTTCGATATCGTCGAACAGGCGCTATCTCGCTTCCCCTTCCGTAAACGCAAAGACTTCGTCGGCGAGGCGTGTCGCTATTGGACGTTGAAACGCGAGGCCCGCCGAGGCGCCGCCCTCCTCAAGCGCTTGCAACTACAGATGGAGACATTCTCGTCAATGGAACTCACAAGGCGGAACTTTGCTCAAATGGGACCGTCCGGCAAGACTCGCCTTACTAGGCGCATCGAGTTCGCCGAAACGTTGCTCAAAGACCTTTGGGAGCTCAAACTCCTCTCCGAGAGCGTCGTCGAGAGGGAACAGGAAAAGCTCGAGGCAGCAGAACTCGAGCAAGAATTTGTCGACACTTGCTATTTCCCTATCGCCAAGCTGCTTGTGCCAGTGGTCGAGAAGGCTATCTTGTAAGTCCAGCCGAATCCTGCCGCGACCAACGTTACTGATCAAGGACACAGCCTCGACAAGAATATCTTCAAAGAGGGGCTCTTGGAGCTTCAGGAGAAACTCGAATACCGTTTTTACACGAACACTCTGGTGTTCACCCACGACTTGTGTGAGGTGATCAACGTCGGCATCAACACGGAGCCACAATTACTCGAGGACTCGGCGCCTCTTTCACCCGTCAAGCAAAACTTTCACGACCCCAGGCAAAGAAAGGCACTTGGGAAACGTATTCTAAAAGCTGTCCAGCCGCAGCTTGAGGCGGCGTTGAAGACGGAAGCCGAAATCACGCACAAGCCTTTAGACAATCTGGTCAAAGAATTCGAGGGCATGCTGGAGGCCAGCATCGAGTTTCGGCAGCCGTCGATTGTTGTCTCTCGGACGGAAGAGAGCACGGAGCCCAGTCAGGACACCATCATGGTGGATGCGAACGAGGAGATCACCGTGGCCAACGAGGAGGCGAAGGCAACTGTGGAAAAGCCCAAGGAAGATGATGTGGCGGCTCCTCCAGAGGACGACGAAATGGATATCGACGCAGAGGGCGAGGACGATGATGAGGGCAACATCGAGGTCAACACGTCGACTCTGGCGAAGCCAAACGTGCATTCTTCGAACTCCTCAGTGGCAGGGCACGAGGGCAACGGGAAAGCAGCAGAGAAGTCCGAACCCGGATTGCCAGCGGCCCTGCCGCCGTCAGACACACCGCCAGAAACCAACGGCTACGTCTCCATGGCCCGGCCCTCCCAACCCGCGCCCCCGACACCACCACAATCAAACGGCAGCCTAGGCAACGAGGCGACAGACCCACTATCAGAGGGCGGCGTGCCCTGGTACTTTAAAGAATTCAAGCCCAAGGGTACCACCGTCGTGGAGGAGCAGTGGACAGGTCGTGAGGCGCTCCGCAGTCTGAGTGAAGACCTCACCGACATGGACGACCAGGAGCTCGAGGGCCTCGCTTTCGACGTCGAGGACAGCACTATAACGGCATCGCCCACTGTCAGCGGCGAGATCACGGCCGACACGATTGTCAGCAAAGCCAAGTCCAGCAGCAAGGTGCGCAAGCGCACGAGTGCTCGGGCATCAGCCCGGAGACGATGAGCTCTCTCTCTCCTCTCGCCCGCCTTCCGACGGGAGCGATTGTACGCATTCGACGAACCTTTTTTTTTTAACGAAATTGTATTTGTATACCGGGGAAAACCAACCCGTCTGTCTGTCTGTCTGTCTGTCTGTTCTTGTTTTTCTCCATCCCCCTCCCGTCACGATTCCCTCTTCTACGCAACCACTCCCATTTTTATCCCGTATCCTTTAACTACCCGCGCGTCCGTATAGCGAATCCCTATTTTTCACCATTCTTCCCTTCTCTTGTTCTTGATCGGGGTGCCGAGGCGTTTTAGAGACGGACGGGGTCTGTGTGGGAAATACCGCTTGGGGGGTTTTTTTTTTCGCAGAGACAAATTACCGATACACCACAATACTAAACCAAAAACTCCCTTCCAATCATGGCTCAAAGGGCGTTTGGCGGTGTGAGAGGGTTCTTTCTTTCTTTCTTCTCGCTTTTGCACGACGACGACAACATGTGTCCTTGCTTTTGCTCTTGCTTCTTGAGAGTTGTTCGTTCTTTTGTTATTGGTGTGCTTGTGGAGGGCACAAGTCGAGGTGGTTAGTACCGAGACTCCCTCAAACATTTGTTTTCGTGGCCACAGATGATGAGGGAGGAATGAAGAAGGTGGTGGTGATGGTGGTGGTTGTGTTTTCATACGAGATAATGCAAAGCAGGGGCCTGCTCGCGCGCGATATATACTAGTTGTACGTGTGAATGTCAAGGATTCTCTCGATCCGTTATGCACCAACTCTTCTGTGTAAACTCTTGTGACGCCACTCTAGCACTCACTCTGCGTATAAGCGGCGTCATCCCAACTGTGGGTAGCGGGATTTTATGGACAAAACATCACGCCGTCTTTCCGTAGTCATGGCACTTTCAGCAGCAGCAGCAGCAGCCTCGCGCGGCAACCACGGCATCCGAAGGTCAACGTCCGTGACGACTCAAACGCATACTTTAGTCATGGGGTTTCGGTGTAAGCACTCGGTGCATATGGCAGGCTGAAGAAACAGATGCAGGGACTCAACTGCTGCAAAGTCCCTTTAACCTGGTCACCCTGCCTAAAGCTTGGCGGTGAGTTGACTCGTTCCGAGGCTGTGAACAGTAACAGGCGACGAATCAGGAATTGTAGCCTCTGAAAGTCAATTGGAAACTCCATCAGCTGAGCAGGCATTGCACACAATACGGCAAGGCTTTGTGGAGGGTATGTCTGCCTAGGCACACGTTGGTGTGGAGGGGGGGGATAGGGAAATGGAGGGGAGCACTAAGGATGCGTTGCCACGTCGCTCAACTGTGTCCCAGTCGTGGAGGGGAGGGGGGGAACGGTAACAATGGCCGACCGGTGAGTTGAGGTAGGGAAGGTCGTCCTTGAGCCTTTGGGGATGTGAGCCAATGGCCAGCGCCGGTTTGGAAAGATGTTGAGTGTGGCATGGGACGTCGCGGGGCAGTCATGTGATGTGCTACCCGAAAAGACGGGGGATTGACATTGTCTCTGCGTCTGCGCGCTGGAGAATGGCATCGAGAATGCGAATGCCTGCTTTCCGCTGCGCTGACTGCCGCTCATTGGACGGACCGGGGACGAAGCGGTCGGGGCCGGTGGGGTCTGCTGGGGAAAATCAGACTCCACGACCGCCCGATCTCTAGTCCAGATTTGGCGCCAATTGGTCAGTTGGGTGCCTAAGGTGCCGGCTGCCAGCTGCCTCATCCCCTCTCCTCTATCGGCTGGTAGCGGCCCTCCACCGCCAATGCCGTGGCCGATGACAGCATTCGGATGGAGGGGCAGGCCCAGAACCCTTCGGTGCCGGCCGCGGGGCAGAGTCAGTTATTTGTGAGCACTCGAGAGTAAGCACCGAGGGCAGCAAGGAAGCGGCGCTGCACGACATGGCCCTGACGCACTCTCCATACATGCGGCACGTCGTCCGTCGATGCAGGCTGACTGACAGGCAGACAGGCGCGGGTTGGGTGGTCGACTGACGTAGTCGGCCTCATTCTGCTGTGGCCGACGCCTCCGCGTCGCCGTTTGTCTCCCACACCTTGTGTGGTCTGTCGTCTTCTCCGTCTTTGACTCGTTCGTGCGTTGAATCCGATCTGATCGCCTCTATTTTCATTTGGATGTGGGCGGGGATGGGACGTCCCGTGCGACATGGAGGATCAGGTGAAGTATTTGTAATGCTGCGCGGCCGTGTTCCCTCCCTGACTGGTGGACCAAGACTTGGATTTTTTCTCTCTCCCCGTCTTTTGCGTTGACTCTGTCCGTCAAGTGCCCGTGCTAATCTTCGCCTTGACCGCTCCAGGTCTCGGTCGCCAAAACCTTGACTGTTGTGTGGCTGTGGTAAGGGCAGCCGCTATCAGCCTTTGGTTGGCAACTAAATGCGACAGGACGGCTCTGGACGCGACAACGAATAGGCGTCGAGCCGGTCAAGCGGAATGGTGGGTAGGCCTTTCTCAGCAGGTGGGTGAGCCTGTCCGATCAAGAGCACTTCTCGAGCTGCTTAATAGTTGAAAAAGTGGCACAGCCAGTCCGTACACCGAAGGATTTGCCTCGAGTTGACGTTTCATGAAGAAGGCTTTACTTTTCAGCATGCTGCCGTACGTCTGACGCGTCCCTAGCAACTGCGATATCCCAGCAGTGACATCTCAGCCAAGGTTTCCTCCATGAAGTCATGATTCTTAGCAATGATAGGTCTTTTCCGACGCCATCTTCGTCGGCAGGGCAAGCCTAATTTTCCGAGGAAACGGCAGAAAGCTGGGGGTGGGTGCATGGGGTGGGGGACAGACTGGTCGAAGAGAAAGGAAAAGAGTGTCTTGCATCGAGATGGCTTGTGTTGATTCAGCTGATCTGCTAGACATCACTCCGCGATGGCCGTGCCACGCGGGGGGCTTAGGAGAGATAATTCCTTGGCATCGGCGTGGAGAGTGGGATACAGGAGGAGATGGATGGTTCGGGTGTTGGCTGTGGCTGAGGACGCTGGACGAAGTTGCTCGTCAACCAAGGCACATACACGTGCAGGTGGCTTTCGGTGCTCTGGTGAAGCCGCATCGTGCACGAAGATAAGGGGTAGAGTCGGCGGCTGCCGATATGGGCAACCAAACTGTCTTCGGATACGGAGGAGTGAATGCGACTCGCCGTCGGCAGCTGCGACACATTGACAGAGTTCCGCCAGCGAGAACGCACGACAAGAAAATGTGGTGCCTTTTAGCCCGGCTTGTTGGGCGTGGCTTCAGATGAATGCGGCGACGAGAGTGGTCGCTGGGAATGCCCCTTTTCGGGCGGACAGCAGACGGACCATCCGACAGAGCGTTCCTTAGAGGCCTATTCGGGGTCGGACCCTGATGATCACGGTGTTAGGTTGAGGGATGACACTCGGGCAGAGACGAGGAAGGGAGATGCCGAGGAGGGGCGGCATGGATGGGATCGGTTCCGCGGCGCTGATGAAGAGCGACACAAGCCGTGTTGAGCTGTGCTGAGCTGTTGGGGGAACACGACCTCTGGGAAGGGTCATCGCTGTTGGCCCTCGGTCTCGTTCAGGCCAACGGGCCCAGTGTCGCAGCGGTTGCAACACGTGTAATGCCGGAAGCTATCAGAAAACGAGGCTGAGGTCGGGAGGTGGTGGTTTGGCGACGACGGCTGTCGATTTTGGCCATTGCTTTTTGTTTGCGCGAGAGAGACGTGGCAAGGCCGAGCAGGTAAGTAGACTGTAAGGCAAGGTAAGATACCTAGGTAGGCATGGACAAAAAGAAAAGGCAACAGAGCAGGCCTCAGGAGAGCAGTCTGCCAATGGCCAGAGGAAGGCGTCGCGTTTGTAGGGCGAGATCTTGCACCGGCGGCGCCAAGACGTAGCAAGGTAAAGCTTAAGAACCCTAGCTGAGCGCCCGCGCCCGCCATAGACATGCAATGCGCGGCATCCAGCAGGGAAGGTATAAGAAGCGAGGTGCAGACGCGGCAGCGGGCGGCAGCGGGCGGCAGGACGTGCAAGCAGGTGTTGAATCAAGACTGGCAGACTGGCTACCTACCTTATGGTTTGGTAGGTCTAATCCGGTTCGACCTGTTGTTGGTGTTGTTGACGGAAGGAACAGCCCAGCGAGCACCTACCTTACCTACCTTACCTAGGTACCTATCCACGGAAAGCACCAGCACCAGCACCAGCACCAGCACAGCACCAGGCTGGCGGTACACGTACGGCGTACCTTACTTGGTACCTACCGCAGTATGGCGTGGGTAAACACGCGGATCGGACATGCCCTGGACGGGATACCTCATCTCAGCCCAACCTGCAGGCCATGGCTCATGACTGGATCACTTTGGGCCCGAAGCCGCCAGGGAGAGCGAGCCGGGAAACAAGCAGGAGAAACGTGATGGACAGCAGGTGCCAGGTGGGACTCGGACCCAAGCAGCGCAGCCTAGGGGCACCAAAGACGACGGAATTATGGAAGGGGGAGGCTGAGTTGACGGGGGGCGTCCGGGATGCCGGGATACCATGTACAAGTTTAGCAACAGCTCCAGCGGGCCCATCTCGACCTCCAGTGGGTTTGCGGCCCTGGGACTGTGGGAGAGCATCCCCCCCGGCCGCCAGTCCGCCCTATGGATGGAAGCTTTCAGGCGCGCTGAGGTCCCCTGTGGCCGACCCTTGCTGCTGGGACGTGGGACCTGGTGGGATCCGGAGTGTCCACGTCCAGTCCAGTGTGGTGGTGGTGCTGGTCGCCCCAGACGGACGCTGGCTCTGGTCGGGTAGAGAGAATCCCATGGTGGTTTGCCATTTCCAGTGCATGTCCTTGGAATCCTGGTCGGGGCGTGTCTTGTGCACCTGTGTCAGGAATCGGCACCGAAAACACGGCAGGAGCAAATAACAAGGCCCAGGCAAGCTAGGTACCTACCTTACAACAAGACTGCGGGTAAGGTGAGAGAGCCAGGAAGGCGCGATCAGAAAGCAGCCCCCCCTGCCGCTGCTACGCACGCCCGTGTCGCGCTTTCCCATTCCTCCCGTCGCCGAGAGAAACGTGCCTGCCCAACTTGGAGCTCGCTGACTGGCCGGCCGCCCCGGCTGGCGTGCTGAGAAACGGGAAACGGGAGGCGCTTGCTGAGGCACCGCTGCACACCACCACCACCACCACATCTCACTCGCTGTCTGCGTAAGGTCCAGCACCTCCAAAACACGCTGATGTGCCTCTAGGGGGCTTCCAACATCCATCTCGGGCTGCCGCCGGCGATGCGCGCGCACTCGCATTCAGCGAGAATCCCCCGCCAGCGTAGCAGGACCTCTCTCTAGGTGTAGGTACCTACACTTGCTATAGTACCTAGGTAAGGTAGGTAGGCCGGTAACTTACCTAAGGTGCTCTACCTCATGTACCCGTAGCAGGCAGGTAGCGGCAACTGTCCATACCTTACCTACCTACCTACCTAACTAGCCGGTCGCCAGTGTCCGAAGCAGGAGCGGCAGAGAAAGTCTCGACCACTCTCTGACCCCAATTTTTTCCCTTCCAGATCTCCCTTCCTAATTTTTTTTTGGCCTGGCCTTTTTCTCTCTACACCATCCCTGACATTTTCTCGGCCTCTCTGTTCCCTTGGTCTCCAGAGAAACCTTCTTCCTCTCAGTCTTCCTGTATCCATTTTGCGCGCGCGCAGGAGACCAGAGCCAGAGTGTGAGCAAGGCAAATCTCCCCTCTTAATTCCGAGCATCATTTTTCACTCACTCTGTGCCTCGCCTCGCCTCGCCTCGCAGCCAGAGCCAGGCCTGAGCCCATAATACCTGCACAATCAGCATCCGGCGATCGCATAGTGCCCATAGCACTATCCCTCTTTAACAAAACCCCCCCTGTAAGACGAAGCGGCCCCCCTCACGCTGAGAAAAGAGCGATCCCTCCATCTCTCTCTCCTGCCGCTGCCTGCCTTTCCGACCGAGCAGCCCGCCGCCCAACACAAAACACGAAAATCCTCCCCTCAAACCCACCCTCACCTCTCCTCCCCCCAAAAGCCTCTTTTTTCCCCCACGAGGCCACCTTTTGACCCAACGGCGACGATACGTCTACTCAAGACGACAACGCGATCCAGAGATTTCCATCTCTTAAGACTCTCAACACAACGGCGATTCATCCTTCAGACGGCTACTCGCTCCTCTGACGACGGCTCCCGCGGCTCCAGCCGAGAAAAAAAGGCGAAGCTATCAACAGTGACGGCCCTCGGCGGCAAATCCCCTCCCAAAAAACAGGCGAACTTGATCCCGCACCGGGACGACGAAAATTTTCTCATCGACAGCGACAGCGCTACCACGCACCCACGACTGCGCAGATTTGTAAACAATCCGTCCGCCCGTCGCTGCCTTCTCTCCCCCAGGAAGAAAGGCCTCCGAAGAGCTGAGATCACTTCGCCGTAAGTCTTTTTCGCCCCGTCCCTTCCACACTTCCCCTCCCGAGCCTTCTCACCAGATCACCCGCCTTTTTCTGGGCGCCTACCAACCATGACCCCCCAATAAACGCCTGCTGCATCGCGCGCCGTACTAATTTCGCGCTGCCGATACAGTCTCGAGAAGTGCATCGTCCCCGCAATCTGGGCTCCCTTTGTCTACGGCCGCAGCAAAAAAAGTACAGACACGGTACACTTGCTTGCCGCACACGCGAACCACTCTTCCGGTATCAGCGGGCCATCTTTCTGGCTGGTGAGGATAAAAGATGGCGGACCAACATGAGGTCGACCTTGACTCGATAATCGACCGTCTCCTCGAGGTTCGAGGAAGCCGTCCCGGCAAGCAGGTTCAGCTCCTGGAAGCCGAGATTCGCTACCTGTGCACCAAGGCTCGCGAGATTTTCATCTCTCAGCCTATTCTTCTCGAGCTGGAGGCTCCCATCAAGGTAAGCAACGCCCGCTTGACTCGTATTGGTCTTTCCGATCCTCCACGCTTTGTTTTTTTTTTCCTCCGAGTTGCACAGACCTGCTGACGCCGACCCCTCACCCTCCAGATCTGCGGCGATATCCACGGACAATATTACGACTTGCTGCGTCTGTTCGAGTACGGCGGTTTCCCTCCCGAGGCCAACTACCTGTTCCTTGGTGACTACGTAGACCGAGGCAAGCAGTCCCTCGAGACCATCTGCCTGCTCCTCGCCTACAAGATCAAGTACCCCGAGAACTTCTTCATCCTCCGCGGAAACCACGAGTGCGCGTCCATCAACCGTATCTATGGCTTCTACGACGAGTGCAAGCGCAGATACAACATCAAGCTGTGGAAGACCTTCACCGACTGCTTCAACTGCCTTCCCATCGCCGCTATCATCGACGAGAAGATCTTCACCATGCACGGTGGTCTCAGCCCTGATCTGAACTCCATGGAGCAGATTCGCCGCGTCATGCGACCCACTGACGTATGTACTGCTCTGTCTCCAAGGCCAAGCCTTGGTGCTACGTGCAAGAGTCTCAGATCATTGACATGTCATCTCACAGATTCCCGACTGCGGTCTTCTTTGCGATCTTCTGTGGTCCGACCCCGACAAGGACATCACGGGCTGGAGCGAAAACGACAGAGGTGTCTCGTTCACCTTCGGCCCCGACGTCGTTTCCCGCTTCTTGCAGAAACACGACATGGACCTGATCTGCCGTGCCCACCAGGTCGTTGAAGATGGATACGAGTTCTTCTCCAAGCGCCAGCTCGTCACCCTGTTCAGCGCACCCAACTACTGCGGAGAGTTCGACAACGCCGGAGCCATGATGAGCGTGGACGAGAGCTTGCTCTGCTCGTTCCAGGTGAGAGTTCTCGTCAAATTTCTACTGACTTGAATGCTGACACAGCGGCCACTACAGATTCTGAAACCTGCTGAGAAGAAACAAAAGTACGTCCCCGGTGGTCTCGGAGGCAACAGCCGACAAGTCACATCTCCCAGGAAGTCCGCTTCCAAGTGATTCAAAAAGAGTTTATTCCAACATACACGTCTTTCTAGGTTCGGCCGTCGTTAATTGCCTCCACACCCAACTCGACCGTACGACTTCATCGTCCACCGACGCGGGCCTGTCGCCCCCGCACTCCGTCCTCCCGCTTTCTGGACCTCCCAACGGGTCTCCCTCCGTCAACTCTTCCTCCTGTCCGAGTCTTCCCGAGCCCACCCACACGACTACAATCCGCGCAACTGTTCACGATTACGGCTGTCTGGTAGCTGAAGATAAACACACAAAAACACTGGAATTTGCAATCGTCTCCATACCAGTTCACGTGTCTCTGTGCAGGCCCCCCGGTGGACTTGAACTCACCTTGGGGCTTTAAAATAAGTGATTTGCACGCTATACCGCATGGCAGAGACTCGACAAACATCACCGCAATTTGCCATGTCGATTAGCCTTACCATCAGCTGCCGCTGGAGTTACGTCAGATTGACGCTTCATCAGTCCGCTACGTGCCAGTTGGCAGGGGCCATCGCAACCACGGGGCCGATGTGACAATGAACCTCCACTTGCGTGTTCGCGGCACCAGATGCCCGTCCCCGAGTCTCAGACTGGGAATTGTTACGTTGCGCTCCTGAAGCTGTGTCTCAGCCCTCATTGTCGTCGCACATTGTAGAACTACAATATCATCTCGAGAGCCCAAGACCATTTTTTCGCGGGGTTGGCATTTTGGAGTCTCTGGGGGAAGTTACGGGGAAGCGCCTCATCGTCTGGGCAACTGGGCCGGCTGGCGAGTCCCCGGACGGGCCTGGTCATGTCTCTTTGTACTTTTTTTTCTTCTCGTTTCGATTTCTATTTCTGATTGTCGCGCTGGAGGAGGCTTCCTGATGTGCCAGCGGAGGTTTGATAGTGAGACCTCATTCAGGGGATCGCCGCTTGGCGCTGTCCCGGAATGAGGGGTCTTGCATTCTGACCCGAGATGGCGGTCTTTTTTCTGTACACACAAGGCACTTGCCCGGACCGAACGACCCGGCGTGGTCAGGTACTGGCCGAGTGCTGCGAATAGGGTGGTAGTACGGCTAATGATTGCAATAAAAAGCCTGTTACGCTTTCCACGCTGCTTTCTGACCTTGCTTGTTCATTGGGATTGATTTTGGTTATAGGTTGGTCGAGTCGAGCTGTTGCTCGTCTAGGCTACACGGTGCTCTCGTCTAATTGGACTGTGGCGGAAGTGAGACGATCCCGTCGTCTGTCGTGCCAGGCCTGCCGCTAGCGCAAATGTCCACATTGCTGAATCCTCCACCCCTTTCGGACGATCACTAGACGACCGAGACGCGGAATGCGAGTGTCGTCGCTCGCATGACCTCACGCGGCGGGTAGTCCCGTGGGGTACGCTGTCAGGCTTCCTAGAGCAAGAAGCTCCATCCCTGGGCCGCCTCAGGCACAGTCATCGCAAGCTTCCTTGCTGTCTGATTGTGACGTAGCCGCCTGTGTTTGCTCCTGCTGCTGTTGTCGCCGCAGCTCCGCAACATTTTGTCCTGCAGGCGAGACCTCGGCCTTGCCCTTCTGGCCCGTGTTCGCACCGGCGGCGGCAACGGCTGCCCGCGCCGCGTCGCCCAACGTGCCCTTCTCAGGGTTGGTTCCATCGCCGGCGTCGGTTTTGGTCGCGTTCGCCGGATGCTTCTTAAGGTGAGGGGTGACGTCGGACGCGGACGGCAGGTTATCGGCGAAGCTGGAGGGCTTCTTCTGGTCTTCCGAAGACGCGGCCATCGCTGCTTCTGCTGTTACCGCTGGAGCGCTCGTCTGCTGCGCGGCTGGTGTTGGCTTCCCGTGCTTGCGGTCGACGTGGCCCAGATCCCTGTTGGGCTCTATGACGTCGCGGAGGCGGCGCTTGAGCTCCTTGGTCTCGGGGAAGCCGCCGTCCGTCTTGCGGTCCCAGAGGATCGTGGTCGAGGTCGTGGTCGCGCCGTCGGGGAGGTGGGTTAGGGTCACGACGAAGGTGCCGCCTGTCGCTGGCTGGAGGGCGACTTCGCCGAGAGAGGTAGAAAAGGTTGATAGGAGTTCTTGGGCGAACTGTGTTTGCGAATATTGTTAGTCTGCAGAGGGGAGCTAGAGGGGTGTGATGCGAGATGGTGATGTCGGTTGTGTTTGAGAGGTGAAGTGGTGGAACAGGGGGATGGATGGAGGGCATGAGGTCATTGGCCGTCACCTCTTCCTGTCGGGAGGTGAGACCGGCGTTTCGCTTGCCTTGGGTAGCGCAAGAGGGCAACACAAGGAAAGAGAGCCTGGGGGCCGGGGACTTACATATGCTGCGCGGAGCATCCACTTACACTGGGTGCAGAACTGGATGGCGACGCGCGGGAGGGGGTAGGGTGCCGGCGACGGCGACGAAGTGACTTCTGACATTTTGAGGTCTGGGGAATGCCCAAGACGGCTGGATGGGAATGACACGAGAAGAAGTAGCCCAGTCAAGGCGTGATGGGTACTAGAAGAAGAAAAAAACGACTCCGTTTTCCTGGCGCCGTCCAAGGACTGCCAGATTACACCTGCTCGTCGCGGCTTGCGGCTAGACGAAAGTATTGGAGATGCGGGGGATCGACTCGAGGTTGTTTGTTTCTATTCGTCCGCGAATGCCCTCAACTTGGGTCGGATCCTTTACGCAAAAGTCCGGAAGACGTTGAATGGTCCGGTCATTCAGATATCGCAGATCGTCGCAGTAGCAATTTCGGATGCGCGACCAACAGCCGTGTACGGGGGTGGTGGTGGGAAGGTGGTGGTAAGGTGGGAGGGCAGGACGAACCATGCGTCATCGGCGCGGAAAGCGGGCAACGGCGGGGGTGGTGGGCAGAAGGTCCGGTCCAGGTGGTGCGCCACTCCAGACGGGGAACTGCAGCCGGGCAAGAGCCACTTGAGCATGCACAAGCCACACTTTGCTGGGATTGGGGGGTTCCAGGTTGGTTGTTGGCCGCCCGGCGGCTTCCAGGTTGCTGACAAAAGAAAGTGACCGGCCCACCCTCAAAGCTCCCGGCGGAGGGTTAAATTGGTAAGACCGGTCGATTTAGCCCTTTCCTAAGCCGGGGGGGGCTTCGGGTGCTGCACTGGCCACCCGACGGTTCTAGCAGGAAAAACGGGCAAAAATGTGCTGCAGCAGAGCCAACACCACACGGCGGACCAAAACGGAAGGAGAAGGAGACAAAAGAGACGCAAGGAAGCTGGTGGCAGGAGGTGGCTCCGACGCCTTGCAGGAAAGCCCGGCAGGAAATTCAGGTACCGGTGGATAAAATGCTACGCAGGACGCGCTGCTATTGGGGGAACACCTGGGGCCCTCCAAGGACGGGCAGCTGCCCCCGGCGGGGGGATTCGCTGGAGGTTCGGTCCTGTAAAGACGGGCCACCCGCCCGTACAGAGGAAGGTGTGGATTGAGCGAACGAACGGGTGGGTTCAGAGCACTTGGTCCGCCCATTAGTGGAGAAAGAGAAAGCCTTGGGTACCTTAGAGACCATCGAGCGCAAAGGCACGTCTTGTCCAAAGAACAAAAACAATATATAGGAAAAAGTTTGAGTGTAGCAGCAGCAGGGGAAACGGGAAACAAGTCCAGGTAAAAAGGCAGCATTCCCCCCAAAAGGACGACAAGGCTGCGTCCAATAGTGGCTTGGGAGGCCGACCGCAACCAAGATGAGTTGACAGGGCCGATGTTACCCCCAGGGAAATGAAATGGACACTTACGTCCCCATCCCAGCCAGTAGTACCGCACTCTTTGGGCCTTTTCCCCCCTTCTCCTCTTGTGAGGCTCCTCCGCACCTGTTGCAGGTCAGCCGTCGTTTTTCTTGCCCTTGCCCCTTGTCCTGCGAAATAGACCACAGCAGGAAGACGGAGGAGCGCTGCATATATCTCAGATCCCCCAAAATATACAGTCGGCCTGCAATAACCAGCTGACCTGAGAAGAGGGGGAGATGGAAAGCTTGTCTCCGCCATGCTTGCTTCTTCGGCGCCCTGTTTTCGGTGTCGAATGGCCTGATTTCTCTTTCCCTACTTCCAGGCCTTTGGGTTCGATGACTGCGCCGTTTTGCCTGGTGCTCCGAAGCCCGCCTGCTCGGCCGGTCCTCAGGTCACCAAAATGGTGCGCTGCCCCGGTCCCGCCAATGCGGCCATTGGTTGGCGGAAATGACCTGATATGGAACCACAGCAGATGCGAGTGATTTCGTGGCTCCACGGGGCGCGATGCAGGCTGAGGCAGGTTTTTGGTGGTTTGCCCTCTGCTGTGATGCTGTGAAACCTCCTCGTGCGCGTAGAGGCTGAGCCGTCGGCCGTCGTCCAAGTTGCACCTAGACAAAGGATGCAGACAAAATCAAGACGATTCGGGGAGACAAGGCATCGGTGGATTGAAGCTATTCACACACTAGGTGCGGGTTATAGTGGGAAAAAGGGTAGCAGACAGACCCAAGAAGGAAAAAGAGTACAGGACATCAAGAGAATTATTACATGCTGAAGAGCTGTCCGCCAATAAAGCCGTGCCTCCCCGACAACCACCTCCTCTATACCCCCCGTGACAACAGAAAAGTAACAACATAGAAGCATTATCGTAGCGGGGGCCATTGCCTCTTTTCTCTCATCTCGCCTCGCCTCCTCCCGTCCGCCTCACCTAGCTCGCTGCGTCCCAGATATTACTGACCCGTAATCGCTGTCCGTTTCTTTTGCTCTTGATCCATCAAAGGAGGACAAAGGATCCGTTCTTTTGACTGGCAACGTCGGGGACCTTTTGTCGTCTTTCCCAATCCTGGGGAACTTGCTTTTCGTTTCCGTTTCGACTCCGCGCTAGTCTAGGACTTTTGTTGGTTTCCGATGATTCCAGGACCGCGATTAAAAAACAACATCGTCTCTTCTCGGTTCTTCGGGATGGGGTTGCTCGCTGTTTCCGGGAGGTTGTGCTGCATTGCCCGATGGCCCTCGGGGGTTTGGTATTCCACGCGTAAAAACAAAATGACAATCCGATCGGAGCATCTCGACGGTTCCGATTAAACAACATCGCTACCCATGACTTCCGTTGCTTTTTACATCACCACACAGCATCCGCCGCTTTGTTGTGGTGCATAGGGGTCTTCGCCGCGAGGGACAGCGCCCCAGACAGAGGGGACCATGTAGTCCCTCGTGCTGTTGCAGTAGGCAATGATGCTGTAGTTCGAGTTAGCCCATGGGTACATTCAAGAAGTGGTGACCCGATGATCAATCGGCGGCGCTGAAGGCCATCCGTCAATGAGATTAATCGCTGGTGATTGACCTACCTCTTAGAAGCATTGCTAACGGGGATCCGTTCCCGTTCGAGATCTTCGCGCAGGCGGTTGTTGAGCTCCGTCAATCGTCGCAGCTTGAGGTCGGCCATCGACTGCTTGTTCTTCTTGATCTGCGACGGGTCGCCGACATCACGGGAGGTGTACTGAGGCATCGTGGTCGCGGCTCGGGGGGCTGGAGACTTGGACGACGAGGGGATGGCGGACGCCGCAGATTTTGAGGACGACGCGACAGCGGGAGCGGCTGCAGCAGCAGAGGCGGCGGCGGCAGCTGTTTGTCGTCGTGATTGATTGTCGTCGGAACGGGGCTGCTCGTCCTGGTCCTGCCGCTGGCGGGTGGTGGAAGACGAGGCTGTTGCGGCGGCTGCGGTAGATGGGGTGGGGGTGGTGGTGGTGGTGTTGTGAGAAGGACGGTCCTGTTGAGAGAGCATATCGTGTCAGTTTGATTAAAGTTTCCCTCCTTTGACTCCGCTTTGGCGGTGGTTGCCGCGTTTCCCACCACCCCGTGGAACGAGCGTTCGATTTGGAGCGGGAGATGGGGGGGAATAAATGGACGGGAAGGGGGCGAAAACTCACAGCAGCAATGCCGCGGGGGCAGATGGGCGAGGAGGAGGGATTGAGAGAGAATGATCAAGGCCGGTTTCGATCGAAGCGAATCGACAAAGGAAAGAGCGTCGGGGGTGGAATGGGATTGGATTGGATTGGATTTGGGGGGGTGATTACGGGTGTCGAGGTTTTGGGCACGGCAGGTAGGTAGGTTGCTCGGATAATGGATTTGGATTTGGGAAAGCAAAGCAGCAAAGGCAAAGGAGAGGACGGACGGACGTGGACGGGACGGGGGAGAGAAGGGAAGGTCTGCTCAGCGCGGGTGGTAAAAGGGAAGGGAATTGGGATTGTGCCTGGTGCAGGTGCTGGAGCCCGGCCTGGGATTGGATTGCGGATCCTGGGAAGGTTCCCCTCACGTGAAAGGAAAGGTCCAGGACTGCAAGGTTACCTTGCGCTAGGGCCACCTGGTGCACCATTGAAGCAAGCACCGCGCGAAGCGAAGCGAGCCGAAGCGAGAGCTCCGCCAGCTGGCGGCAGGCCTCGGCGGCCAGCTAGCCTCCACTCCGCGCCTTGGTTGCCAGGTGTCGCAAGATGAGCTGCAGGTGCAGTGCGCGCACCTCAGACGACCCGGACAAGGGTGGGCGAGGTACCTTGCCCATGTACCTCACAGCAGGACTTCCACACCCTTTAGCGGGGGCCTTCACTTCACCTGCTGGGGTCTGGGTCTATCTCTCCTCTCTGATGCACCAACACCAGTACCAGCACCAGCACCAGCACCAGCACCAGCAGCGTTCGGGTTCGCACTCTAGAGAGGGAAAATTTCAGAGACGGGCGCTGCACGGACCCGTCCCGTGTTGGCCCAACTCTGGCGGGATTGGCTGGAAATTGGCCGGAGCGGGCAATCTCCCAAAATTGGGTTTCCGCCTAGCAGGCCGACACCCCGTTTACCAGCTCTCCATCGCGTACGGATACAGGCATCACGAGACGCGACATGTCGCCCAGCACTCCAAGTCGGTCGCAGCATGTGGTGTTGATGACGGCCCGGACGAACATCTTGGGCATCAGCATCATCGCGCGTGGCGAACCCACACCCTTGTATGTTTTCCCTTTTGCGCTACTGATACCAAGACCCGGCATCTCCATCAGACTTTGACACTGCACTGCCGACTTTACTGAATCTATATCCATCTTGCGGCACTCTCTCTCCGGCTCGCCTTGCTGCCGAACTCAAGGTACGTGCGGTTTGCCCCAGGGCATATCAATGGGTTACAGTCATGGTTCGCATCAAGACGTGCGATGGAACTCAACCGGGCTGCTTTCGGCCGGGCTGCCAACCTTTGGATTTGGCAAGGACAAAGAAAGAACTGGGGACTGCCGAGGGCCCAGCTGGAGGGACAAGCTTGTGGGAGATGGCGCAATGCTCTATATCGGGAATAAGCATATCAGATATGCCGTTCCATTTTGTATCGGTCCTTTTGGTCCATCTTGTCCGACCACCGAGAGCCGGCCTGGTCTACGGGATCGAAATTTGCGACCCCCGAAAACACAAATCCCCTGTAAGGAGGTCGCTCGAATACGAGCCCCGAATGCTCTTCATGATGTGTGAAGTCACCGTGAACAAGCTCGGAGGGGGTGGGCGGGATTAAGCCGCGCCCAGCGACGGGGTTGCGGGAGTGAAGCTGATTAAGTTCGTTGACTGCTGGACCAGAAACTGGCAAGGCTGGCAAATCGGGCTGCGATCGCGGGTGACACAGACAGGGCCTGTCAAGTGCACAAAGAAGGTTTGGGTCGTTTGACGCGCAATCTGAGCGCATCGACTGACTTGATTTGGGCTGCAAACTTCGTCGGCGACCTCAGCAAGCCCGTCACTGGACCGTCAGTCCAACCACGCAACTGAGTTGCATCATCCATTCACTGCCACTTGAGATGAGCGAAGGTTTTCGTCTTCCGCGGCCACCCTCTGCTGACATAATCTTCAACATCACGTGACCGTCTGTTTCGCAGCGGCGCACGGACATCAGGCAAGCCCCTCAGACTCGGATAGCGGCCACACACGAAATTTGAAAATTCCTCTCCAGTGTGTATCGCCTCTTTGCAACGCCAACGCAACTCGAGCGACAGCCAAGTCGATATCTCGCTCGCACCCACAAGGCTTGCGCTGCAACACCTAATAAAGACATCTCCTCGAGAATATCTGTTACCCGCAGAGGAGGTCGCCCATCATGGTGAGTCCTGTCCCTCTCCGTGTCTCCCGCCCACCCGCCGCCCAAAAATTTCCCGCCCGTTTTTTGACGCTACCCCTCTCTCGCCCTTCCTATCACGAGCCGTCATCGTGCTTTGCGATCGGTCGTCCGGAACGAACATACTGACGATAGCCTGCAGCCTCCTCCACCTCACCAAAAGCCCGAAAATGTCTTGAAGCGAGCCCACGAGCTCATCGGCGTCAACCAGACCCCGGCCGCCCTGACCCTCCTTCACGAGCACATCACCTCGAAGAGAAGCCGAAATGTTCCCATCGCGTCGCTGGAGCCCGTGATGCTCCTGTTGGTCGAGCTCTCCGTCGAGCAGAAGAAGGGAAAGCTGGCCAAGGATGCCCTGTACCAGTACAAGAACATCAGCCAGAACACCAACGTCGGAACCATCGAGGTATGCCGTCCTGTCGTCGCGAGTATTCTGTGTGGGGGGACTGTCGCTAACAATGGCACGTACAGCTGGTTCTCAAGAAGTTCATCGAGCTCGCCGCCGAGAAGGTCACCGCCGCCCAGCAGAAGGCCGATGAGGTCCAGTCCAGCATCGATGCCACCACATCCACTTCCAACGTCGACGATCTGGAGGCCAGCGAAACCCCCGAGTCGATCCTGCTCGCCACCGTCTCCGGTGAGCAGTCCCGCGACCGTACCGACCGCGCCATCGTCACCCCGTGGCTCAAGTTCCTCTGGGAGGCATACCGTACCGTCCTCGACATACTCCGCAACAATGCCCGTCTCGAGGTCCTCTACCAGAGCACGGCCATGCAGGCCTTCGACTTCTGCCTGAAGTACACCAGAAAGACCGAGTTCCGCAGACTCTGCGAGCTGCTCCGCAACCATGTTCAGACCGCCGCCAAGTACTCCGCGCAGATGCACGCCATCAACTTGAGCGACCCCGATACCCTGCAGCGTCACTTGGAGACCCGTTTCCAACAGCTGAACGTTGCCGTCGAGCTCGAGCTCTGGCAGGAGGCTTTCCGCTCCGTTGAGGACATCCACACTCTCCTCAACCTCAGCAAGCGTCCTCCCAAGAACATCATGATGGCCAACTACTACGAGAAGCTCACCCGTATCTTCCTCGTCGGCGAGAACTACCTTTTCCACGCCGCCGCCTGGTCCAGATACTACACCCTCCTGCGCCAGTCCGCTGCCCTGGTCGCCACGGGCCAGAGCAAGAAGGCCGACAACCCGCCTGCCACCGAGGCTGACCTTCAGAAGGCCGCCTCTTTCGTGCTGTTGTCCGCCCTGGCCATTCCCGTCATCAGCACCACCCGCTCCCGCGGTGCCATGGTCGACTTCGACGAGTCGAGGAAGAACAAGAACGCTCGCCTCACCCACTTGCTTGGCATGTCCCAGGCCCCTACCCGTGCCGGCCTCTTCCGTGACGCCCTCGCTAAGCAGCTTCTGAAGCGTGCTCGCCCTGAGATCCGTGACCTCTACAACATTCTCGAGGTCGACTTCCACCCCCTTTCCATCTGCCAGAAGATCTCTCCCATCCTCACCAAGATCGGCGCCGACGCTGAGATGGAGAAGTACATCCTGCCCCTTCAGCAGGTCATCCTCACCAGACTGTTCCAGCAGCTGTCGCAAGTGTACGAGACCGTCGACATCAGCTTTGTCGAGCGCCTGGCCGAGTTCCCCGAGCCTTTCCAGGTTACCCGCGGCACCATTGAGAAGTTTATCATGAACGGCAACAAGAAGGGCGACCTGGCTATCCGCATGGATCACGCCACCGGCGTCCTTAGCTTCGACAACGACGTTTTCTCTTCTGCCAAGGCCGCCCACGCTGGCTCTTCTGCCGGCTCCGCCGAGGCCGACGGTAGCTCCGTCCAGCGCCTACAGAGCACTCCCTCCGACATTGTCCGCTCGCAACTCACGCGTCTCGTCAAGTCCCTCCACAGTACCTGCTTCTATGTCGACCCCAACTACAGCCAGTCTCTCATTGCCGCTAGAGAAGCCGCTTTGGCTCGTGCCCGGGCCGGCGCTGAGCAGGAGCACCACGACATCCTCGCGAGAAAGGACATCATCCACAAGCGCAAGGAGGAGGCTTCCGAGGCCCAGGCCCGAAAGGAGAGGGAGAACGCCCGCCAGAAGCGTCTTCGCGAGCAGCTGCTCCAGGAGGCCGAGGACAAGCGTCTCGCCGCTGAGCAAAAGGAGCGTGAGGAGAAGCGCATGAAGGCCGAGCGTGACCGCGTTCACAAGGAGGAGCTCAAGAAGCAGATTGCCGACCTCAAGATCGGAACCAAGGCTATCGACCTGGACATTGAGAACCTGGAGAACCTTGACTCCAGCGCCATCCACGCCATCAAGCTCGAGCAGCTCAAGCGCGAGAAGAACGATGTCAACGAGAAGCTTCGCATCGTCTGGAAGCGCATCGACCACTTGGAGCGCGCCTTCAGAAAGGAGGAGGCCAAGAAGCTGGGCGAGGATTACCAGAAGCAGGTTGAGAAGGATCGCGCCACGTACGAGGCTGTCAAGAAGCAGACCCTTCAGGAGGCCGAGGTGAAGCACAAGGAGAGCGTGGAGCTGAAGCACCGCCTGAGCCGCTTGATGCCCGAATTTGAGTCATTCCGCTCCAACCTCCACGAGCGCCGCCGTGACGAGTTCGAGAAGCGTCGCAGAGACGCCGAGAGGGAGCTGGAGAAGCAGATCGCCGGCCGCAAGAAGGAGTACCGCGAGCGCAAGCTGCGGGAGAAGCGCGAGCGCGAGGAGAAGGAGCGCGCTCTCCGCGAGGCCGAGGAGCGTGCCGCCAAGGAGAAGGAGGAGCAGGAGAGACGCGCCGAGGCCAAGAGAGCCGAGCTGCAGCGCCTCAAGGAGCAGCGCGAGCAGGAGCGCCAGGAGGGTCTCGAGAAGGCCGCCCTCCAGGCGAGACGCGAGGAGGAGGCTCTGGCGCGCCGCAAGGCCGAGAGGGAGTCCCAGCGCACGGCACCCCCTTCCCGTGTGCCCGAGCGTGCCGCCGAGCCCAGCAGCGAAGGTCGCCGCCCGCTCAACCTGCCCGGAGCCGGCAAGTGGCGCGAGCGCGAGGCCGCCAAGGGCTCCGCCCCGTCGGATTCCGCACCCCCCGCCCGCGGCCCCCCTGTGGAGCGTGCGGAGCGCGCGGAGCGTGTCGAGCGTGTCGAGCGCCCCGAGAGAACCGAGCGCGTCGACTCTGGCGACCGTTCCAGTGGTCCGCCCCGTCTCAACCTCGCCGGCAACAAGCCCAGCTGGCGTGAGCGTGAGGCCGCGAAGGCTGCTGGTGGTGGTGGTGGCGACAGCAGTGCCGCGCCCCCGCCCCGCGGTGACGCCCCCCTCAGCCGGGGTGGCTCTTCGCGCGGTGAGAACGGCCGCCCGGGACCCGACCGTACCGGCTCTCCTGCGTCCGCGGCTGAGCAGCTCAAGCCGTCAGGCGCCCCCGGCAAGTGGGTGCCCCGTCACCTCCGTGACAAGGCCTAGGTCACGCGGGCCGGACATGGGAGCGGGGAACGAGAAGTGGTGGTATCTGCAGTCTGCATCGGCGTTCTAGGTTAGGCAGGAAGTTGTTTTAAAAAGGATGTACTCTAGAGCCCCCGAGGATGTCTCCCTCCTTTCGAGGGGAGCTAGAATGGAAGTAACAGATAGCCTTTAATCGTTGGTCAGGACGGAGTGAAAAATGTGATGATGATGACGATTTTGGCATGGTTCACTTGGCTGGCTTAGACTACTGCTCTGTGTTTAATCCACGATTCATTCTTCGAACTTTGCGATTCAAGTCGGGACATGCACGGTGTTGGCCTTTCTCGGGCTTGGCAAACAGCTGAGTGGTTCCAGTCTTGATGAACGGTCCATCTCGTCGGCTTGAGTAGTCCAGATCTGGTTTTACGATTCGGGCGGGTGATCTTCACGGTCCCTCGGAGCCTCACTAGGGGTATGTATCTACCCCCGTGGATAGGGTAGGCCGGTCGTCCCGCAACCCGCAAGCCGCACCGAAGCCACATCGACAGATTGTGGTATCCTCAAAGACCAGTCGAGCCCTTTAAGCTCAGCACCGTCGTCCACAACGATACGAGGTCAGACCAACAACAGCAAAGGGCCCGATGTGGAGGCCTCGTCGAACCACCGCTCTCAATGTTCATGGGGACGCCGTAGATCTCACCAAAGCCACGGCGCCGTGCCGTGAGCTGAGAAAGCGGCCAAGAGAATCACGTGCATGGCGTCGATGAGAGCGACTCGAGCTGTCGAAACCCTCTTGTCGGGTCTTGGCACTTTCGCCGAGCAGCCGGAACTCATTGACGGACGGGCGGACGGACTTCAGCAGCTCACCTAGCTTCTCTTCGGGAGAGGTCCCGCTAGCGGCGTTCAGGTGCGCATTGTCCAGTTGCACTGGGCACTGGGCCGGCGCCGTCGACGGGTGATGGAGGCGCAGCAGCACCTCCCCTCCCGAGTCTTTGTTTGTGTGAGTTCTGAGGATGATGGGCACCCTGAGTTTTCCGCGGCCCTCAGATACAACGAAGGGTTCGGCGGCTCGGGTGGCACGTTTGTTTTTTGGACGAAGTGGTCGTTCATCGGATGGCAGTATGCGGCCAGAATCTGAAGGCTGCACCTGGCTCGGATGCATCGACAGTTTCTCGGCCAGTGAGCTACAGCAAGTCGAGTTTGTCCAAGCTGAGGTGGTGGTTCGGTGCAATACCGGCTGATTGAATATCTTAGTCTACGGCCATTTGGAATCTAGGCCGCTAGAAGCAGCTATACAAAGGCCATAGGAGCCGTTTGAAGAAGCGATCGGCGGAAACAATAGTATAGTTGACTCCAGCCGCAGGGAAAAGAAAGAAATACGCCGTAAACTGCATATGCTAAGGTAGGTCGAAGGCGCTCGATGAGTTGTCGACTCATGTGTTGTAAGGGTTCAGAGACACAACGAGTCTTTTGGTGGGGACCATACTTTGGAGCGGAATATTGGACAGAGTCAAGCTTATTGTTAAGGTTGATGATAACCGAAAATCCTTCGCCTCGACTGCGGTGGCTCGTATTCAGGGCTTTTGGGGGATAGCGTCCCGATGAGAAGAGACGTAGCCGTGCTTTGAGGGGTCCAGCAATGCTCACCTGCAGCTGAGAGGTCTGTGTCTTTCCGGTTGAACATGGCGTATGTCGGCTGGTCTGACAGCCCTATCAGCAGGAATTAAGCTGACGAGATACCTGGAACCCTGGACGCGGGAGTGCCCTTGTTTTGGGTCCGAGATCTTTGATCATCTCCATCTTGGGCATGGTTCCACCCCGCACGAGAGTGGAATGCCTCTGCTGTGGTCGCGCACCGACAAACCCGAATACTTGGAAACGAGGAACACGAAGTGAAGCACGGAGCCTGGATTCTGTGCGGGCAAGAACCAAACCGAGGGTTATTTTGGCCCGAGTCGCTGTCTTTCAGCCGCTCAAGCACCGGAGACGTTGCATTGCCGCTAATCTTGGCCCAAGCGGATGCATCACGGATGCTTGTACGAGGACCTGCGTCTGCTTATGCAGCTACCCTGGTTATCGACGTGCTGCCTCGACTTGCTGGCAGGGGGCGACCAGATCGTAGGGGGAAAGCCAATAATGCAACCACACCAAGTGCACAGTTGAGAGGCGCAGCTCCAGCCCAGATGTTGACAGGTCGACCGGGCGAGAGCGCACGAGCAATGCAAAGCTGGTACGATGTTGACTGCGCATTGATCGGGGGACCGCGACACTGGCTGAAAATGAGGGTGACACAGCGGGAGGAGAGGGAGACGGAAGCGAGGCTAAAGCCGGTCCGAGTCAAGCAAGGCCTTGGCCGGGATTCTTTGTGGTGCGGACAAGACGACCGGTTGAGCAGCGAGTCTTCTGGGCATCATGACGGCGACTCTTCGGGTGGACGAGATGACAAAAGATATTCTTGGCCGAAGCCGTTGCCCCTGATTCAGAACGAAACGAAGTTTCAAAGACCACAATCAGCGCGTGTGGCTCACGCGAAGCCGGGTGGAGTTGGTTTGGTGAGATTGAGTCTTACGACATGGAGAACCAAGAACTCCCCGCAATGGTCTAGAGCCCTTTCGAGAGGCGCTGGTGGAAGGTGCGTGTTAAGATTAGCAGTGCAGAGGGCCCCGGACTGTCTACCTAATGCAGGTACACAGTCTGTTTGCCCCTGCAGTGACATGGAGCTGATAGACGGGATACACCGAGCTTAACCGCAGATGCGCCAATGGGAGTGGACGCTCCCTCCTAGAGTGGAGCCCTGTTTCTTGCCTAAAGGGGAAATGCCCTGGTCCACCCGTCGTTTGTTTTGTTTCCCGTCCTCGACCTGCTAGTGCTAGCCTTTGTGTGTTTTAGCCAGAGACCTGCCTTTGGTCACCGTCATCCGCCGAGTACCGACGACCAGAAAGGGTCTGGCCTCCAGCTTTCACTTCCTTCTTGTTGCCTTCTCTGGCCTGGCTCCATCTGCTCGGGCCCTTGGACCTAGCCCATTCGCGCCTGTCCGCCCCAAGTTAAGTTGCTAAGGTAGCGGGTATCCCAGCATGACCGCACCTCGACCCTGCATCTTGGCCAAAAAGAGGATGGGACTCGCTAGCCAAGTCAGCAAAAGGCGACGCCAACGCAGGTGAAGGCGCGCCGGGTGATGCTCTAGTCGTTGTTATTCTGGCCTTTCTCCATCGTCCTGGCGCGGTGGCGTCCAGCTTTCGCTTTGCCTGCCTGACTCTAACCACCCTTCCTGACATAGGTGCAGTGATACTACCGTTTCCTGCCGATTCTTCCGTGAAAGATAGGCGGAAGGGCAAGCCAGCAGCCAGCGTGCCATCGCCCGAGGAACAGACATCGTCTCCTTCATTCTATCCTTGGATATCGCACTAGCCCTTGGGGCGTGGAGTCGTCCGCGTCCAACCTGACGCTCCATCGGCCGCTACGCACATCTCCCGCTTCCCCTGACTGTTGGCTTCGCCGAGTTTCTCATCGTGAGGTTTTCAATATGGTCGAATTTTGCTATATATGGAGGGCTTCCATGCCTCTCATCCAGATCCTTTTCTTCTCTCACCATCACACACACACAACCCAACCCGGGATAACACTTACATTCTTTCTTCTGCTCTTCGCAAAAGACCAGTCCGATCTTTCCAGACCAACACTGCCATTCACTCGTTCGCAATGGCTCCCATCATTCGAGTTGTGGCTGCTCTCGCAGCTGCCACATTCTTTACTCAGGTCACCGCGACCTACACCGAGCTTCCCCCGTGCCTTGACCCCTTCAAGCCTTTCACCTACTCTGGGTGCTTCGCCGAGAAGGGCACCCAGGGCGAGAATGCCCTCGACTTCCGCTCTTCTACCGACCAGTACACCATGACCACTGCCAAGTGTGTGGCCGAGTGCAAGGGTAGGCTTCCCGATTCCGCTCTCGTTTGACACAAGACTAACTTGACGACAGGCAACGGCTACCGCTATGCTGGCCTCACCTACTACGGTGTCTGCTACTGCAGTCAGACTGTCAACAGTCCCACGCTCGACGAGACTACCTGCAACTACCCATGCAATGGTGCAAAGAACGAGACCTGTGGTGGTCCCTCTGCCTTCTCCGTTTGGTCCGACCCTACTTTCCCCGACGTCAAGAACGCCTCAGTCGCCTCCTACAAATCTCTTGGCTGCTACACCGACGACCCCAGTCACGGACGCACCATTGCTGAGCGCCAGGATCAGGTTTCTGCCGCAAACCTGACTCCCGAGCTGTGCATCTCGACTTGCGCTGCTCAAGGCTGGCCCCTCGCTGGTGTCGAGTTCGGAAGTGAGTGTTACTGCGGTGTCGTCATCGGTAACTACTCTGTTCCCACCACCAGTGACAAGTGCGCTTCGACCTGCAATGGAGACAAGAGCAAGTTTTGCGGCGGCGCCTCAACTGTCGAGATCTTTGTCTCCAAGGAGCTCACTTCTCTCGAGCCCTGCGGTTACGTCCCTCCCGTCAACTCCGTGTCGGCCGCGCTTCCTCCGATCTCTTCGCCTTCGCTTCCTATCTCGTCCCTGCCTCCCGTCTCCATTCCCTCAGTCCCTGTCAGCAGCGCCCCTCCCAGCTCTTCCAAGACAAGCTCCACGGTTGTCTCCTCCCAGGCCCCCCCTCCTCCGTCGACCACCAAGCCTCCCGCTTCGTCCACTCAGCCTCCCATCACCTCCAAGCCCCCTACTACCGTTCCCACCACCACTGGCCCTGCCATCTGCTCGACGACCATTGTGACTCCCGCTACCTGCGAGTACGGCTGCGGCAACTGGTGCAACAAGAACCTTCCCGATTTCGACGACCAGGATGGCTGCCAGAAGGCCAGCAACCGCTGCAAGCTCCAGCACAACGCCTGCTTCAAGGGCGCCGGTTCCCCTGGTAGCGCCGCCGGCTGTGTCGAATTCAAGGCCTGGTGCAGTGATGTTGAGAGTTACTGCTCCAGCAGCTGCTCTAGCAAGAAGGGTTCTTGCAGCAAGAAGGACTGCTTCCAGAAGAAGGTCCCCAAGGGTTACAAGCCTGGCTCTACTTCCGTTTCCACCTTCCCCTGCCCCTCGAAGCCGACTTCCTCCTCCACCCCGGTGACCGTCATCCCTCCCCCTCCTACCGGCGTCTGCAAGCAGCCTTCCAGCTGGCTCTTCCAGTATGGCCCTGGCAACCCCGTTGGTGGCATCGAGATCCCCATCGTTACTTGCAACGACATTCTCGACGACTTCAAGTCCGGCAACCAGTGGAAGCTCTACACCGAGTCTGATTCTCGTACCTGCCAGGGCTATGGCAAGGGCAGCGTCGTCAACGCCTGTGCCGATGCTTGCCAGGAGCAGTACACCGAGTGCCAGAACGTCTACGCCCAGGGCTGCAAGGCTTACAACAACCGTCGCAGAGGTGGAGGTTTCTCTGCGGCCCCGGATATCGCCAAGCGCACCTTCTTCGCTGACACCTTCACCACTGCCGCCTACAAGTGCAAGATTCAGTGGATGGACTGCCTCGCTGAGAACAAGAATGTCCTTTCTCAGAACAAGTGCGGCATCTTCGGCGGCAACTACTAAGCCATATGTTGTCAATGACATCAGCAACGACATTAAGGGGACGATTTACGGGTGCTATAGACGGGGAGTTTTGTTTTTCAAAATAGTATGGATTCGATTTTACACTCTTTAGACGGCTCAAAAACTTAACTGTATTTAATGGCTAGCTTCTCAATTTCTATTGGACCTTGGTCTGTTTGTTTACACTAACTTCTGCGGCCTCCCTCTGGTGATTTGTTGCCAGTATTCCGTGACTCGTAGTTCATTGACTGAGTCCCAGCTTAGCATTAATTTCAGTTACCCTAGCAAGCCTAGCAGAAATACAAAGAAATAAGGCGGAAAGTTTGAAAATTTCAAAGAGAAAGTGCCAATAATTTGCTACCATCATGGTCGGACTTCTCTTTGTTCGAGTTACATCTGATCTCGAATGTTTGTGGCTCACCCCTTCACACCGGCCTAGAGTGGCCTTCGTACTGGTTTGACGAGTCCTGTTTTCGAAAGTCCACTTCAAACCGGTTCAGCGGTCTCAAATCTGCTCCAGAATCTCTTCGACCTTGGCCTTGCTCCTCTCCTCGCCGCCGATGAAGAGGTTCAGCGCGTCCGCCAGACGAGTCGTTATGACGGGGTCGGCCTCGATGGCCTTCTGCAGCTCCGCGCCCCCGTTTGCGAGGTAGTCCATGTCAGTGCACAAGGATCAAAAGGGTGGGAGAGAAGATCTTGCATCCAGTATAATTTCATTGAAATGCGTTTCTATGATACTCTACGAGAGAGGATGGACGACGCTATGATACTGTGGTTGAAGTGCTTCGCTGAGCAGTACTTAGACCAGAGGAAGTTTCAGTCGACGCTCATCCACAGTGGCATGAACTCGGAGATGCGCGAGAAGGTTACCGAATCGTTTAGTTATAACACTTTAAAAGTAATAAATTATATAGTTCTTTATATAGTTATTAAGAATAGTAACGTACTGGGCTAGGTAAAGGCGCGTGTTAACAGACGAGGATAGGCGCTCACAATATTAAAGTTATACAGCTCCGCACCCCCGTTTGTAAGGTACCTAGGTAGTCCACGTCTGTAGATAAGGACCAAAAGAGTGAGTGAGAGAGAAAAATATAACATCCAGTAGGTTTTCATCGAGATCTATTTCTATGATACTCTATGAGAGAGGATGAACGACGGAGGAAATAATGAAGCTCATCGGACTGCGACTTGGTTGATTTTGGAGATCGTTTTTAGTCCGTGGACCTATTGACCGCTAGAGCGTCAAGCATCCTCCTCGTGGCATTGAGTGTAAGCCGAGGGGCTTCTCGACCGTGTGTAGAAAGTAGTTCCGTAGTTGTAAGCACATACTTGTTTTGGTGAGTCACTCGTACACTCCAGAGGTCATCCTGCCAGTGATGTGACGGATCAGCACCATACACAAGAGTCTTATTTAATGCATGGATGTCTCGTCGTCTGTCACGATTTGATTATGCCAAAGAGTGTAGACCCTAACAGGCCTAACCACGTTGACCGCGCGACTGTCTTGGACTGGCTGTAACTCAATACCAAGAAGCTTGGGTAATATTGGAGGTCCTTTCTATCGCTAGATAGACCAAGAGCGCTGCGCTATTCGTCATGTCCTCTTTCAAGGTATTTTGATAGAACACCTCGGATGCGCCTTTGGAGCCGTGGCTTCCGGAAGCCCGAAAGCACCGGGAGCCAACGAAGAAATATCGGGAGGCCGATCACAGGTCCCGGGATTCGGTTGGAAAATGCACGGCGTCGAGGGGACTTAACGGGGTGTTCTAGATAGACCTGCTTCGGATTCAGGTAAATGCCTCCCGAGATAGCATGAGCATTGCTGTATAATCTTGTCGTCCATCTTGGACAGCAATAGACAGACCTCTGAAACCAGAGGTCAATAGCCAGTAACGAGTTTACCGTCTCGAGAGCCCGGAGTGTTCTACTCGTCCCGCTCTTAACTCGAGGAAGGGCCGCGGAATATCGTGTTAGCCCACTGTCAAATGTCAGAAGATCCTTCGGTGGCAGAGCCCCATGCTATATAGATCGCAAACCACCAATTCTTTGAGGCGATTTCGTGATGCGCCCCTGAATCAGAGCATCAAAGGAAAGAGACGGACGAGACGAGCGAAGTTGGGCTGGCCGTCTTCTTCAGGACTAGAATGCCACAAATTTTAGTGTCGATGTCCAGCTTTGAAGAGCAAGAAGTAGAGGTAAGTAATGCTGGATCTCGATCTTCAGAACTGAGACTGGTTAAAATACCAACATGTCGGCGACGAACAGTCCATTCCTCCTCCAAGGATGGAAATCACGACAGTTGTTCGGTTCCTATTGCCTAGGGCAGTCTAGAGCTCAGCTAACCTGTAAAATCACTTGTAACCGTTTTCGAATAGACGCGGTTTTCATCTCAAACCACCAATCATGGATAAATCAAACATGGCTGACACTGATACTGCACACCTGGTTGAGCTGAATTAGACCTTGAGTTTGCAGCGACAGCTGTTTCGGAGGCATTCTCCTTGGGACAGGTCGACGCGACAAATCAAAAATCACCACTGACACCCCCACGGTCGAATGCCCAAAGCGAACTGGATGCGTAAAAACCGTGGGATAATCATCGTATGCGCCGAATCTAGAGATTTCCGTGTTCAAAACGGCAAAAAACGAACGCTGGTTGCCAACACTGTGGATCGAACACAGGATCCCCGCATTACAAGTGCGATGCCTTACCACTTGGCCATGCTGGCGAATCAGTTGTTGATGTGGTTGCGAGGCTGCGTGGCGAGATAGCGGCCCTTGTAGCGTGGGGAGACTGGCTGAGCACAGTGGGTCCTCTGCTGGTTTGCGGAGGTGGAGGTGGCGCCAGCCGGCAACAACCTCGAACCCGCCGCTGGTTGGAGTGACAGACCCGACCAACCGCTCGACGATATCACGACCGTTGTTCACGATGCCGCTGTCCGCGCCCAGATCTGTGAGGAACCTGTCTCTTTAGAATTGCAGCGTGACTGGGGTGCCACGATGGAGCATTGCAGCGTCAGAAAAAATCGTTGACCTGGGGGTGATTGTTGATGGTCGTGTCATCGTGCGTCTGATTATGAAAATGAAGGACAGAACGATCGCGAGAGCCGCACCTGCCAAATCGCTGGGCTCCTTGACCATTGAGCGCCAGCGAGGCTGTCGATGGCCTCTTCAGCGCCGAGTCTTTCCCTTTTTTTTTCGAGGGCTTACGATGTCTAGGAAGGGGCGACCATCAGAGAGAGATCAAAAGCACGACAGCGAAGGCCAACGCAGATGAGACGTATCTATCACCAAGCGACCTCACGAGAATACAAATTCTCACTCCGCTCTGTACGACCTCCTTACGCGAATCGGGAAGTTCCTGGACCACTCAGTCGATTTGGGTTGGTTCTCAGCTTCATCTGATAGGAAACTTTCTGATTCTCGTAGCAGGAAAGCTCCGAATCTAAGAGGTCTTGCAACATCATAGACCTCCTTGCCCAGCGCAGGAGAAGCTCATGACCAGCAAACCCGTCCTCGGAACTTCATCACACCAACCTTCAACTATCCCACATGCGCTCCCCGCGAGGAAGCCACGATGGAAATCTTTCATCGGATCCCAAAATCGGCATCGATTTCTGGGAAGAACTGGCTGTCCTGAATGTCGACTTCGAGCCCGAGGAATGGCGGCCTCAGAGGGAGTGGGACGCGATCGACGGCGAAGAGATGGAGGAAGAACGACGGCTCATCGAAGTACTGGGAGAATCACAAGAGAACTACACCAAATATGAGATGCTCTCTGACGCCGCGAGGATATCTGTCCTTGGATCGCTCCGCGACCAAGGCAAGCGCCGCCTTTGGCAAGATGTAATCCAGCCCGAGACCGTCGCCAGATCCAATGCCTTTCTGAACAGCCACCACGACTGGGAAATGGTCCAATGTCTTCTCGGGCACGCGAGAAATGAGGACGTGTTGGGTCTCTCGCCTTTCTCGAAAGCAGACCCTACCGAAGCTCTCCTATTTCTCCAGCGATTCAAGAACTGGGCCATACCGAACCTTCGCTTCGACCGCTACGTTCTCAGACTCGACAGAGACCGGAAGCCTACCTACAGCATATGTGGTTACTTACGGGATGCCATGGTCCTTCTCGTAATGAAGCATTGCTGGGACAACAATCGGCACCTGGAATGGCAGCCGGACATACATCCTGTGGCCATACGTCGGGCGACAACATTCGCTGATACAGTCGGAAAACCCGCGATGCTGGACCTTATTCGTGCCTTCCGCAAGAGACTGCAAACCGCTTCTCCCAGGTTCAAGAACAAATTCTTTCCCCGAAGCCCGAGTCAGAGACGAAAGCTCGTTCGGCGCTTTCTGTCCGGCCTCCAGAAGTGCAAATCCGCTAAAGCTACAGCCAACTTCGAGCCTGGCAACCGAGATGCGCCAAGCGGCGACAACTCTACTATCCGACGAGTGAGATTTCTCGTGCCGGAGGAGGATGTGAGGAAGGAGTTCAAGCTTCAATCCTTGTGTGAGATGACCAAGCGATACGGCTTGTCTCTGCATACAGTCAAGCAGCTGACCGTTTTCATGCACCTGGACACGGATTCAATTCGGACAACCTCTCCTTGATTGCCACTTCCGGGACGCGTCTGACTTTTGAACTTGGAACATCGGTACATCTTACACCACATCTAAGGTCGTGGATCTGGAGGATTTTGCGACAAAATTGAGACGTGGGCACACAGCTGCGAGCGAGAAACAGGTGCAGCAAGGCATGGAGGATGGCATGTATACTGCCGGATAGTTACCTATTCTGGCATTGGAAAGTTGGGGAAACTAGGAGAACTGGTTACGATGTGAGACGGCGAGCAAGCTAGGGCGTCATCTTGACGGGTTTGGGGAGTTTAGTCAAGGGAGCAAGGCATCGGGGATTCTCCAAGTTCCGCAATAGAACGGGCCTCAGTAATCGTTGATCGCGTCCATTCCACCCTGCGTTACAACTTTCTTCATTGAGCGTTCGCCGTCCTGACGATCATGGCTCTAAAAGATGCCTCTCTCAAAGACCAGAACCATACAAAGCTCGCGTAGAAGATGTGGCAGAAGTATCTGTCCTCCAAGTCATCTGTTACTGAACCGACGTAGTTTCCATGTCAACTTGGTGCACTGGGAAGCGTCTATAACACAACCTCGACAACGCCATTGTCGAGCATCGGCATCTCGCATCAAGGCCTCGTAGAGCCGGGGCTTAACAACCAAACCAACACAAAGAATGCGGTTACCCCGGGCAGACTCGGCGGGTGGCAGCTGCGTGATGGTGTACCCGGTCGACCCGGACCAGATGCGGATTGAGTTTTCCCCAGACTCGCAGCTCTGTGGAGCTTGCGCTCAGATGACATTGGCTACGGGCGGGTAGCCACCGAGGCTTAGCCTGCATGCTGCGTCCGAAAGACGGTGTGCTTCGAACCAGAGCTGGGTTTCAAGAGCTCGGAGAGGTCATGGCAACGGAGGCGCACCGACATGGTCACCTGCTGGGCGCTTTCCCCATGTTGGAGCGGAACGGCGGTGTTGGTGGCAAGAGGCAGCAACAACAGGAGCAGCAGCAGCAGGAGCAGCAGCAGGAGCAGCAGCAAGAGCAGGGAGGGCAGCGACGACACTGAGAGTTTGTGCTCGGTTTAGTCTCCGTATGGAGCTCCTCACGGCTGGATTATTTTTATTCTTGTTTTTTTGGAAACATGCCGGGCGTCCCGCCCCTCCCTTTCGCATTCTTGAATCCGAGGAGCGAGCATGTGCGACGTCGGTGCTGTTGACGCAGCGTCCAACGTCCAACGTCCCGCGACGATGCTCAATTCCGGCCTCGGGAGAGCAGATTCACCGACCGACGTGGACGGCCGGGTAAGGTGAGCTGGAGGCTACCGGCAACCGGATAAATTACCTAGGTGAAATGGGCCGGAGTGAGGGGGAAGGAGCGGCGCGCGTCTAGAACCCTAAAAACAGAGGTTGGACCACTTGGAAAATAGCCCCGAGAACACACAAAATGCGAGGTCGGAAGAAATGTTAAGCGAGTCGGGCGGGCGATGATCTCACACTAAAATTTCCGGACACACACTCACTGGCGCAGGTGCCCTGGACAGTGTGAATGGGAAGGAGGGGAGGGGCAAGCGTCCCCGTGTGCCGTCAGTGCCAGACGGGAGTGTGTGTGTGTGCGTTCAGTGGCCAGTGCCGGGCTGCCATTGGTGGCAGGGCGCCTTCGTGCCCTGCGTTGCCCTGCGTGCCCTGGCTGCCTGACCTAATTTGCTCCGTGCTCGAGGCTTCCTGCTGCTGTGATTTGTCCCGCCCGGAACCCCAGTGCCCCATCGCGCGCAGTTTCTTCACCTCCATCGTAACATCACCACCGGCCACCAATTGGTCCATTATCCCCATTGAGCATCATCACCACCGCCAGGTCATGGTGTTCTAACCTTGTCTCTTACCCCAATCATCATCCTAGACTAGGTCGCTATTGTTCACCACAATCCAGGCGACAAGATGTCGGTCGCAAGCAAGGTAAGCTCGATCCCCCTCTCTCTTTCTCTCTTGTGTTTCAGTTGTCTGGTCCTCGTCGTCGCTTTTTGACCTCGCCGTTGTGTGCGTCGCCGTCGCCGTCGCCGCCGCCACTCTCCGTGATGTCGTCGCCGCCCAATTGTTGTTGTTCTTATTTTTTCCCACCACGTCGTCTACCTTTGGGAGCCGCAACTGACAATGCCTTAGAACCTGTTCGAGCTCCTCGGTATGAACCCTCGACTACGACCCGACGAATCCTCGCTCTTTGGACATGCCCTAACCTCCCACAACAGGCAACGACGCGGAGGATGACACCCCTCAGGCGCCCGTGAAGACGGTCGAGAAGACCACCATGCGCTCTACCAAGCGCAACGCCGAGCCTGAGGCCCCCTCGCGCGCCGCCGCCGCCAACACCGGTGCTCGCCGTAACAACGCCTCTGGCAACGAGGCTGGTGCGTCCACCCGAACTGCCGTCTCCCCCTCTCAGAGACGCAGACCCCGCTTTATGTGAATCGGTCCGCTGACACGACTATTTACCGACAGCCTTCCGTGACCGTGGTGCTGGCAGCGACCGCAACCGCGGCAAGACCACCGAGGAGCCTGCTAGAGGCGGCGCCCGTGGCGGCTACGGTGCCCGCGTCCGTGGAGGTTTGTCACTCTCCGTCGTCACCTTGTGCGAGAAATTAGCGCAGGTGAACTGAGACAGACACACGTATTAACATGGAAGACAGGTCGCGGCGGCCGCTTCCCCCGTGAGCGTGACGATCGCCACACCAAGGGCCCGGCCAGGTAATTGAAATCCGTCGGCGTCTTGACTTGACACCCATCGCTGACCCATCCCAGCGGCTCCGAGAAGCAGGCTGCCCAGTCTTGGGGCGCCACCGAAGGCGAGGCTGAGCGCAAGGACGAGCAGGCCGGCGAGGCCATCGCTCAGGCTGAGCAGAAGGATGCCGAGGCCGAGGCTGCCGCTCCTGAGGAGCCCGCCGAGCCCGAGGACAAGCACATTTCCTACACCGACTACCTCGCCCAGCAGGCCGAGAAGAAGCTCGCCCTGGACGCCGGCCTCGAGGTCCGCAAGGCCAACGAGGGCACCAAGCTCAAGAAGGAGTGGGCCAACGCCAAGGAGGTTTCCCGCGATGAGGAGGACTTCATGATCGGCACCGGCGGCAAGACCAAGCGCGAGCGTGAGCGCAAGACCAAGCAGCTCATCGACATCGACCAGCGCTACGTCGAGCCCGAGCGTCCCCGCGGCGGTCGCGGCGGCCGTGGCGGCCCCCGTGGAGGCGGCGGTCGCGGAGGTGAGCGCGGCGGTGCCCCCCGTGGCGCTCCCCGTGGCGGTGCTCCCCGTGGCGGTGCCCCCGGTGCCCCCCGCGGCGGACGCCGTGAGGGTGCTGCCCCCATCAACACTAAGGACGAGTCTGCGTTCCCCAGCCTCGGCGGCAAATAAATGCCACCATATCTGCCAACACATAGGCAAGAATGTGCCTCGACACATGTTTCCGCTCTGAGCCAACGATGGATACGGAAGGGAAGGGCCAGTTTTCGGGGAAAATTGAAGAAAGGATGATTGCGTCATGGTTTCCGAGGACTGGGCCGGCTGAATTTCTGGTCGTTGCACAATGAATGAAAGGCTTTTTCATCTAGGTACTTAAAGGACGGTATCGTTCAAAAAGTCAAAAATGGTCTCTTTTGCATGGTTTTCACTGCTTTCCGGCCCCGTCCACGACTGCGATGGTTTTGAGTGTATGCATGCGAAGCTCTGTGTGACTTTGAGCTCTGGAGTTGTTGTTCGAGAATGTCCTCGTGGCAGACGTTGATGGCATATAGTGTAGGTTGGAACCATTCTTGGACTGACAACTAACACTTTGAGGTGGGAGTTCCGCTGGTTTGAGTCGGGGACTCCTTGGATTTCAGCTTTCCGAGTACATCCTACGCATGTCACTCAATCTGTCGAGCATCGAACAGGCTAAAAAGAAGTATCAATGATTACACGTCGCGATGACCCTAATCTGTTCCACAATCGAAGTCCCTTCATGTCCCGCGCCTTGTCATTCTTGACCGAGCACGGGAAGGCTGTTTGCGTTGGCGTTTGTGTTGGAAGAGGTGTACCAGATCTCAGCGTGCAAGTCCACCCGCCCTGGGTCGCCGCCTTAAATATCTGATAGAGCTCGACGAGGCTCAGGTGCCCGACTCCTTTTCGCATCATGGTCGACTCCTTTCGAGCATGTACCAATAAAGTCTGTCTGCACCGGGAGTATTGCTCACCTTTGGTTTGAGGCCGTTTTCAGCTGAGGGCGACATCTGGGACACGGGCATGGACGAGATGGTCCAGAACATCAGGAGGTGTAGGGCCCGCCAGAGATAGTTGGTGACACTCTTCTACGCTGCCCTCTCATTGCGGTTTTCTATCCGAGTTGACTACTAAATACGATTGAGGGTAAGGAACACCAACAAGTCCCGCGAACGTTGGCAGAATCCTACCCCATGAGGCTTGTTTCTTGACTCGAAGAAAGGTAATACCCTCATTCCTTCGAATTTACCATGAGCTCTTATTATGGTCACTCTGAGTTATGCTCGAGACGACAAGCTAGTGACGAGGGCAAAAGACGAAGAAGGGGGAAAGCAAATGCAACTGTCTCGAGATACAAGTATTATCCAAAGACATTTGGGGTAACGAAAGACATTTGGGGTGAATCCATCTACAACTCAAGTCCACCGTCTGCCGTATGTATGTAAAGTACAGATAGATTTGGACGCAGGAATGGACCGGTACAGTCAGTCAGCCTCGCGGTATGGGAAACACAGCCGTCGCGGGAATATGATATCGTGGGTTGAGAAGCAGTCCTCCATGCGAGGCTTGCTATTTGGAAAGTGCTGTATCGAGTCTGTCCTCTTTGTTTCCATGCAGAAACCGCACAATCCGAACCTCTCCCTGCCCCTATTAGAGGTAGGAGGAACGCGGCCTACTATGCTGGCCTGCCTCAAACCTTGACACATTGTGCGGTGGGTAGAGAGATTTGCCGTGAAGCACAAGTTGTTACCCGACGGCCATGGCCTGAGAGCCGACACATTCGACCGAAAGGAATCGGACCAGTAATTGTGTCCCGGGGCTGACGACCTCGACCCTCCCTTTCCAACGCCGAGCATCACAAAGCAAATGTGTTTTGCCGTACAAAGACTTCACGCCGAACTCGACCGTATCCGAAGACCACGAAACAACCCCCAAAGTCCAAGCAATGGAATTGTTCTTGCTCTTTGTCACAATGACTCCTGAAAGACCGTTGCGATGCCTGGAACCCAGAGAGCAGGGCAAAGTCAGAATAGTACAAGAAGCCGGTCCTGATTCCCTCCGCAACTGTTCTGAACCAACCGGACTCACAGAATTCGCAACAACAAGCAGCAGCAGGAACAACTCTCCAAGATGCCTCTCAGAAAGCGATACACGCCCCTCCGCGGCGGCCGCTCCTCCAACCTGGCCGTCCCGACCGTGAAGTGCCCCTCCTGCACTGCAGGACGCGCCGCCGCAAAGCGCAGCAGCACATTCAAGCGCCTCAAGCGCATCTTCAAGAAGGGGGGAGCGTCCGAGCCGCCGCGTCAGTCCGTATGCCACGCTTGCGGCAGTCATGGACGGCTGATGTTCGCGACGGAAGCGAATGCCACTACTGACACTGCGAAGCACCGGCAACGCCCCGCTGGGCCTCTGACCGAGGACTCGGACGACGAATGGGAGGATGCCTCCGCCGCGAGCGACATCACGGTTAGCTTGCATGGTGCCGAGGACTTTGCATCCCGACGGCCCACTGGCTCCGATCAAAGATTCGTCGAGGCATGGATCTTAGACAACCGGGCCATCGTCGCTAGAATTCACCGTTGGCTCCGGTCCAAGGAGCGGGGGAACAGATGGTCCCGAAAGAAGCTGATCAAGCCTAAGCCGGGTAGGCGCCCGCCCGTCCGCTTCATCAGCTCTGCACCCAACGGCCTGGAGACTATCCCGGAGGTCGACGAGGTAGAGGAGGGTGTTCACCTCCTGAACATTGAGTAAGTGTTCCATATCATTGCTGTGGCTCCAATCAGAAATCGAAGTGTGTCTGCAATTTGGGCTGGTTGTATTTGGGTTCGCGTTGCATGAGTCTCGCAGATGAGCACACCATGTCATCTGGTGAAGGGAACAGAAGAGAAAAACAATTGGAAGACGGGGTCAGGAATTGGAAAGTGGCCAGAGCAGTCACTGGTAATAGTATAATCAGAGTAGGTTAAGTATATTTCTCGTTTCTCTTGGTACGTGTCATTACTGCTTGTCTCTGAAAAAACGAGCAGCGTCTATGCTCAAACTTGCAAGGAGCAGGATGGCGTTGAAAGACGCCATCATGTAGAAAGGCGCACCCGTCGACACGGCGTCGAACATGTAGCCCCCGAGCTTCGTGAGGAGCAAAATTGCGGCTCCTCCAAACCAAGAGTACATGCCAGCGATGGAGCCCTTGAGCCGCACTCGCGACACGGCGTCCACGCTGGCGTTATGTCGCAGGAGCGGCGCGGCTTCTGTCGGAGTCTCCATGGCCTCGGCCGAGTCTTCGACGGTGTCAATTTGCTGCGACTTCGGGATGTCTGCGGTCAGAACGCCCCGACCGAGCGACCCCAGGCTGCAGACGATAGCACCAATTTGGCTGATGCCGATCAGGATTACAATAAGGAAAATTATGGGACTGCCGCCCCGGCCGTCGACGTCCTTGAACTCAGGACTAGGCAACTGCGGGAAGGCGATGTAACCGAAGATGCCGAACGAAGTGGCAATTAGGATCGGGTAGTTGAGACGACCTCTTCTTCTGTTGAGATAGCCGAAGATGGGCGCGGCAATCAGACCGAGAAGCTGAGCTACGCCGGAGAGGATGGATGCAAGGAGATATGCGGCTCGACACTCCTTCTTCAACTCAGGGGAAGAATCATGGGGGGATCCATGACAGAAGCCGTTGTTGATGAAGAAAGTGTTGATGTAGAGGGGGATAAACAATGAAATGGCTACAGTCGAGGCGCGGGCCACGAAGCCGCCGAGGTATCCAAGAGCAATCTGAGAGTCGGTGAAGCCAAGAGTAACAGAGTCTCGGAGGAGGCGGAAGTAAGGCAGAACCTTCTACGAAATGTTAGCTGGCACCCACACGAGCCGCGGTGCAGAAAACTTACCGGCCGAGATGGGTGGTCTGACGCATGCTCGTTACCATCATCAGAGCTCGTGTTCGTTTTATATCCGAACAAGACGCTCCAGCCCTTGCCATCCTCGCCCTTCAGATTTCTCAACCCGAAAAAGACAAAGATCGCCACAGCAAACGCGACGATTCCCACCACATAGAAGCTGTCGGCAACGGCGTCGCTCGGCGTCACACCGTCAACCTCACCAAAGCGAGCCGGGAGCGGGAGGAACAGGGAGAGCGCAACCAGCGCGCCACATCCCGTGAACAGTCCGACGTAGCCTGCGAGCGCCGAGGGCTTGCCAGTCTTTGCCTCGTCTGTCTCGGCCGATGTCGCCGCCTGTCCGTTTCCGCTGATGCCGTGGAATCGCGCCGGGGTAATGGTCATATCGGACTCGAGGGACATGGCGACGCTGTTCCGGGGATTATGGACCGGCTTGTTCGCGTCCGCAGAGCTGTCAGATTTATCGCTGTCGTCCGTCAGAGACGGCAGAATGGCCGTAACCATGGTCGCTCTGTGCATAGTAAAATCAGCCCACGTTCTCCGTTTGTCGCATCATCGTAGGCTACTCACGCGGCAGTCGCACCGATGGCGAAGAAGATGCGCGCCAGAAGCAGCTGCGGATACACGTTCCGCGCCTGGACGAAGAGTATCAGGGCGGCGCCAATGACGGCGTACCCAATGACAGCCACCCATCTCACACCGAGCCGATCCGAAACCAGCCCCCAGACCGGACATGCGACGAGGGCTACAAGCTCGTCGACGAAGCCGAGAGTGCCGACGATGTCGCCGACGCCATCCTTGACACCAATTAGGTCGGTAATGACAAAAGATATGCTGCTGTTAAGGAAGACGAGAAAAGATATGGAGAAGAGAGAGATGCCGAGTAGGTATGTCACTGCTTGCAGCGTGGTAGTCGCCTCGGAGAAGGGCAGGTAGCGGGAGAGGACTGCCATGGCGAATGTTCAGCTTTGAATGGTGTTAAGCAATTGGGTGGTGGTGTTCTCCTTCTTGCCGCAGACCACCGTACTGTCGGGAACTTTACATCTCGCGGCGAACAGCGGGAGATGTCAGGAGCGGCGGGGAGGTGGTGTGGTTGCTTTTTTGGTTGTTTGTTGTTGATCACAAGGGAGAAACGCAGTAGCTGCGGCTGCGGATGCGGGACGACGGGTGAGCATCATACACCTGAGGTCCCTGCAACTCCGGACGAGCCGCCTTACATAAGCCCGCACTTACACTGGCTCACACAGCACGATTACGTACTGGACCGGACACCCGCCACGCACTTCGGGGCCCCGCGTCGCCGAAAGCGATCACTATGACAGGCGCGGCGAGATGCTGACTGGATTTGGTGCGACAACGGACTTTGTGTGTTTTGACTTTGAGCTCGGTTCCTTGTGATCGACGAGCGATTGGCCCCGGATCGGCTTAACTACATAACTTATTCCAAGCTGCCCTGCCCTGAGAGTTCCTCATGACGCCCAACGCCAATGGCCAGGCATTTATCATCACCTTGCCCTCGTAAATGCCAGTCCCTGATTATCCCTGTTGGATCCCAGACTCCATTGCTTTCCCGAACACTATTCTTTACACGATCGGACCAGTCATTCATCAACGGTCAACTACCAAGCCCAGAGCACCTTGTGATGCAGCACGCGAGACCCGAGCCGTTCAAACTCGAATGGTGTGACCCAGGAATCGTTTGCCGGCAGTTTGGCGAAGACGCTAGCTCCCTTCCAAGTCACGACTTGCTCATCCATGTCTCTGGCGCTTCGACTAACGAGGATGCGATCGAAAAGGTCAGGTCTCCGTGCCTTGAGCTTTTCCTCGAGAACAACCGTGAATTGCGGCGTCTTGGAACCACCACCTATGACCATTATACTTCCCAAGTAGTCTCGCAGCTTTTTGTCGTCGCCCTTGGCCGCATTGTAGATGCTGGTGAGGATGGCAGCATCGAGGGGCGCCGTCGGCAGGACACCATCGCGTTCGATGGCCTGGGCCTTAGCACTGCGTGCTGCGGAATCCACAAAAATGCCGGCAGGAGGCTGTGCGCCCGTGGTGCCGTTCGGTCCTGGAGTGCCGCCGTTCCGTACAGGAGGAGCAGGGCTGCCGCCGTTTGCGCTCTCCTTGTTTCCACCAAATACAAACGGAGCTGGGACTGGGGTGCTAACCCCTTCGGGCGCTGGCGAAGGAGCATTGGAACCAGACGGGGTGCCGTTGATTCCGTTCTCGCCGCGCTTGAGAAAGTCAAACGGCTGCAGCTTCTCTTTCACTGGCGTTGAAACGTCGTTTTGCGATTGGGTGAAGCCGTTGGTAGGAGTCGAGTTCAGCGACGGCTTGACGAGGGCGAGAATGCCGAATTGCGCCGCTGAAGTCGGATCATCAGGTATATCAACGTCGTACGCATTGTAGGACCGGTCGATCAGCTTCCGCCGGCCCCTTAACTTCGCGCTGTTGTCGAAAATAGCTGGGTCATAGAAGCCCATGGGGGCAAGTATGACCTCGTCGTAAGTCTTGAATTGGTACTTGTGGGTGGGCTGGTTCGGAGCTCGCAAGTGGAATTGGTACAGCTGGACCGAAATATCCGCTTGCGACATGGTGCAGTGCTTGATTTTGAGCTCCTCGGCAAGCAAAAAGTCATACCGTCTCCTCAGATTGATGTCCTGATAGGGGAAGTTGTCGTAAAGGAGCATCTTGACGAAGGTCTCCGTCACGTCGTAACCACCGTACTTCATGTTGATGCGAGAGTCTTCGACACAAAGACCATCTTCAACGCAGGTGATAGATGTTTTCTGAGCACCGACGTCGACAACGCACGCTTGCGTATAACCAGCTCCGAATGTCGCCGCCATGCTCTCTTGGATGAAGCATATCCGGTTGAACTCGAACCATGTCATGCAAGATCTGAGAACCTGCTCCACGTACCTCTTGTCGTAGAGGTCAGGAATGACGAACACACAGCTGTACTGTCTCCAAGTGCTGTTCTTAGTCAGGCCAAGCTCCTGTCGGATGGCTCTGTCCAGCAGTGTCTCGAAGTCGTCATAGAGATGTTCAGCGTTGGGGTAATCGTCCTCGTTTAATACTCCGTGCTGTATGGGCCACCAGAGCTTGAACTTTGGTTGGGAGTCATCTGGTACCCGTTGAGCTTGGTTTCCAATAAAGCACGAGGCCGGAGACTTGGGATCTTCCAGATCATTGATGTCGGTCCACTCGATCTGCAAGGGGTCGTTGTGGGTTTGGATGATCTCGGGCTCAGTCCGGCGGTTGTAGTTGAGTACCAGTTCCTTGGAGTTTGGTAAAACCTTGCGCTTATTGGCGCGCATCTCCAGCTTGAGATCGTTGCTCAACTTCGCAAACTTCTTCGACCATTCTTCACCGTATTGTTGATCTTGTGTCTTCGCTTCGAATTGTCGGCGCGGGAGTGCTTCGTGCATCTCTGCCTCAGTCTGTGGGAACTTTGTCGCAAGCGTCATGGGGATTGACTTGGGAAGTGCGTCGCTGGCGAAACCAATGCGCAGATTCTGGCTGCCGGGATGGATCACGATGACCTTGGACGGATCCAAGCCGGCGGCGGCGTCAGCAGGCGCCTCCTCGGGTTGGAGCTCAGGGATGACGAGAGGCACCTCGGCGCGACCGCTTTGTGCAAGAGCGCGGTCTCTATCCTTCGCTGCCTGCACGATTCTGTCGCGGGTAGCATCGCCCTGCAGTCGCAAAGCAAGGATTTGGTCATCGCGCTTCATGTAATCCCTAGTTCACGCGCCCGCATCAGCATCGCAGCAATCGAATCCGGGCCGGGAAATCGTTGGAAGCATACGTATAGTAGTTTTTTTGGTTGATCGGCGTGACGTCGGGCCAGCTCGTCTGTTTCATGCCATTGTCGGTCCTCTCCAGGCCTGCGACCCGCGATCAGCTTGTGGGTGTCAAATGGCATTCAGCTTCGTGATGGACTTACCCTCCCGAAGGAGAACCCTCTCGCTGACTTTTCCAACCATCGTGTTGTCTTGCTCCTGGTGTTTGGAGCCAGATGGCGAATTGGTGCCGCTGTCATGAGAACCTGCAGAAGCAGATTAAGATCACCAGCCTCAGGACTCTGATGGCTCTCAGCCTCCTGTAGCTACCAACCATCGTTCACTGGCTACAGCCTGCTGTCTGTGCCGAGATGCACTAGTCTAAAAGGGGTATAGTGCAATTGTGCTCGGGTGTTCCATATTCCGCTGCCGATATGATGTAATCTGTGTTCTGGTCCAAGCGTTCGGGGACTCGGGTAGGTATGGAACTGACCTAATCCGTCTCGGTCGCGAAAGCGTGTGTCGGAGGCTGGATTTTTGCACAGATCTTTGAGCAACCCACAAGAACAAGGCATCGACGCGTCGCATTTCATGCTCAAGACAGCTTCAACTCTACGACAGATGCGGATTTCTTGGCACGGCACGAGGGGTCAACAGTGACGGCAGATCCAATGGCCATGGCGGCCCAGCAACCAGCAGGCGATCCCTGTGGTGGTGTGCATAGTGTGCACAGCTGGGCAGTTGACCATCAAAAGTCAGGAATGACACGATTCCGTTCCTCATCCAAAGAAGCTTAGATACCGCGACTCAAGGCGGTCCAAGCACCTCGCGACAGCAGACATTTTGCGGCTCCAATCAACTGCACCATTGGTCACGAGCTTGGCCAGTCGCGCCGGGCTTGGATGCCTGCTGCCTGTTTGATGCTTTGCAGCTTGACTGTTGCTTGTTTGCATGAGCAACTGCTGAGTGGATGAACTTGACACAACAGCTCCCGCCAAATCACAGCCCAAAAAACACGCTCCGAAGCCAGCATGCCCCGGGAACCAACGGTGGGAGCTCCTTCCACCTCCAAGTCGAGAGATGCAAGTGGCATGTTCTCGCGTACCTACTTTGTGTTGGGTGAGTGATTTTGACCCAAGATGCAACAGTCTTGGGCAAGATGGCCCTGTCAAGGCGACAGTCGGCAGCTTCCTTTCCTCACCTTAGCGCTGTCTGGTCTGCGGACCACTGTTCATGCTCTTCCTCCTCTGCCGTGCTCGCCCAAGCAGCCAGCAGCTTTCCTTCTCAGGCCAACGCAACGCACCTTCCCGAGGTCGAGGCGGCTCAGGCACGTCCGAGGTACCTGCGCTTGCCTCCCCAGCCTTTCACTGGCCACACAGCTGCGGTCACCTGACGTCGCCCCAACCACAAAGCAATGACGTCGTCACGTAAGGTTTCGCCTGCCACAGAGGAAACCACACAATGTGCCACGTCTGCTTCATGACTCCGAGCCGATTTCAGAGATACATTGTGTGAGGAAGACCGCAATCTTGCTGGAATCAACTTAAACCCCCTCCGGCAGCCTAGCCATCTTGCGCCTTGCTCACTCGCGCCCAAACCCCACAGTGCCGTCCGTACCTCTCACATCTTGGCCAAGAGGCCCAGCAGCAACATGCCTCCCATCCAAATCCACAGCACCAGCCCAATCAACGCCTCCAAGGCCTCGGGACCGACACCACAGACCGAGGCGGCACGGGCTCATGACACCTCCAATAACGCTCCTGGACTATCGCAAACTCAAGACGGCGCGACCGCATCATCACCCACTCGCCAGCAGCCATACCCGCCGGCACAGCCTGGTGCCGCCCCATCTCTCCCTGTCCAGACAGCGTCCGCACAAGCATATCCTGTCCCGCGCCCAACTCCCACCAAGACAGCGGGTGATGTCAGCTATCCGCCGCCGCCCCAGCCAGGTGCCGTCCCCGTGCCTGCGCCTGTGACAGCCAAGTCGACGCTCCCTCCGCCTCCGAAGACGGGCGAGACCTACCAACCTCCAGCTCCGACGCCCGCAACCCAGGCCCCCGTTCCCTACCCTCCGCAGATGGCCATACCTCCTCCAACCATGTCCCACGCCACCCAGCGAGGATCTTCCACGTCCACCACTGCTAATGGACCTCAGATGACTGGACCGCGACCCATCCCGCTAGGAGGCGATCCTGCATCCAGCCTTGAACACCCTCCGGGTTACCAGCAAGACGTTAGTGCGTCGGAATTCAGCAGCCATCAGCGAGCTGCTCACGATGCCGCGGTAGCATCGGCGGCGGAGAGAGGCTCTCTCGCTCAGTCAGACGAAGGTGTGTGGGACACAGCAAAGAAGTGGGCTCAAGCTGCCGGCGGTTCTCTTGCCGCAGCTGAGCAAGAGGTCTGGCGACGAATCAACAAAGATTAGAACAGCTTTGGGGGCATCATATTAATCAATAAGTTATTGTCGGAAAATATGTCTCTCAGTTTGACGTCTACATTCGGATACGCAGAATCGTGAATCTGGTAAAGATCGATACCATGGGCTTCCATCGGGTTGTCTGTGTCTTCTCGTCCAGGTACAGCGTGATTGCTTGTCAGTCTCCTGCTTCAAGCATCAGATGCTTAGCCTTGTGGCCCCTTCGCCCCTACTGACTTTCATCCAGGTTCATCCAGTTTACGATCTCGCACCAGTGGTCTAGCGCCTGCCCGCTCGTCTTCGGTACCAAATTCCTCGCTTGCTATCCACTTTGCGGTGGTTCCATCGGAGTTGTTTTTCACCATTGACTCCGACACTACTTACCCGGGTTCACGATTTGGCGAGAGCACGTCCAAGAGCGAAGAGTAACACAAGCCATGACCCTACGGCGTCCCATCTACGTCTCCTGCCCCTTGCATCCGACATGCACTTATGCGAAGCATCGCCGGGCGGAACTCCTAGTCTTGTCGATCCAGTCATATGCTGCTGACTGGTGAATAATTGACCTGGCCCGGGCTATCTCAAACATCAACTCCAGCTACAGGTCTGATAAAACGCCAACCAACGTAGCATACCACAAAGTTCATCGCTACCCTGCTCTCCCCCTTTCCCCTTGCGGCTACGGATGGGATCTTGTCAGCCTCCCCCAATGGCCTGCCTGAGGTCCGGTACCCAACATCGAGCCGAGTCGACAAGCAACGATGGCGGGGGAGGTCGCGTCATCATTGGTCTGCGATCTCCATAAGAGCCGAGCTATAGACATCGGCCGCGGTTGGAGAGTTGGTGTAATTTCCCAAAACGTCCGAGGTTGTCATGCATGCAAGACGGCCAATCCCTGTCAGCGGCCAGTCCGGAAGATCCACAGAACAACTCATCGAAGGCTCGGTAGAAGCCAACAAGCGGATACCAGAGGACCGAGAGGGAGGCCACCAGCGAAAGTAGCACTTCCGCACAGACAAGGACGTCAAATTCGGCAGGCTGAGTTACCCTCGAATTGTTGCAAATCTGATCTAACGAGATGTTCAGGTCATCGAGTGTCCGGCAGCGTGTGACCAAAGCCGCGACTGATACCCTACTAAGGAAGGCAACGCTAAGTTTCAACTAACGCCGTACTACTCACAGAGCCTTAAGAGAGAGTTTTTGACGGACTGGAGACATGCGTCGTTAGCGCCATGTCAATTCTCACAGTGGTCAAATTGTCGCCAACGGATGTGCCCAACAAGCTTCAATGGTACACGGATTCCTTCCTTCCCTCCAGCGACGACGGGTAAGAAGAACCACTTTACGCGTGGACAACCCGTGTACTGGCGGCCCTCGGAGAGCGTCCAGTCATGCCCACCTTTCCAGGATGTGAAGGCGGGAGCAGACGACCATCACAGGCTGGCGCAAATAGGACATTTGTCAAGGAGACCCATGGCTGGTACAGCTATAGCGGACTCCTGATATATGCCAAACGACTCTATCACAGAGTCCACCGGCTACGCAAATGGGAGCGGCTGACCACAGGTTCGAGGCATTAACATGACGCGTGTTATTGCCGCCAAGTGGCCCTTCAGTCGCTGAATGATTGGGCTCTTGCAAGCAGTCGTCTCTAATATCATTCCAGGCGGCAGCTTGCTTTCTTTTGTGATGTTCTCGACTTTCAGCCGGTTTCCAGCTCATCCATACGTGGCTCTGAACAGCCAGTCTACTGTCGGCCCATTGTGGCTCACTTGCGGAGCAATCTAGAGCAGGCGAGAGGGCGAATCACAGCGCCGGGAAGACGAGGTGGGTGCGACTCGCCTGCGTCAATGGACGGAAGCGCGGGGCCCTGGTGAGGGGGAGGGAGGGGGAGGGGTAACCAGTCGCGAAGGCAGACTTGTTGGATCGTCGCGACCAGTGAACCCCTCTTGACGCGAGAGCCAAACCGGACAAGCCTCGACGCCTGCTCAAGAAGGAAGGTTAAGGTTGCGACGACAACAGCCTGGCGGGTGAATACGCAGTAAGCAGACAGACTACGGCACGCGATCAAGAGGATTGTTGCCAGAGTGTCCCGTTCGATGTCGTTCTTGGGTGCCGTCTGGAACCGACCAGTTGCGGACGAGTCTCATGTCTCACACGAGAGCCCCAAACGCCAGTCGCTGTGCGGGGTAGTATTTGATATTATCTCTTGGTGATTTGATTTCGGGTCCAAGACTGAGTTTTTGGCAGCTCCAGCAGAGGGCGGACAAGATGGGGACGAACCTCACAGACGGCCAGCGACAACATGGGACCAGACTGATGGCGAAGGGGGTTGGGTTAGAGAGGCCGCCGCCCAATGCGACAGCGAAGAGCAAACGTGCGAGCGAGACCGAGACGCCTCGAGACAGGTCGCTGCGTTGACAGCAGCAGCTGCAAGCTAGACAGGTGCAAGGTCTGCCGGGTTCTAGGAAGCAGGTGGGATGAGGCAATGAGCGGGATGTGGCACATGGGGCGAGCGGCGTGGTGAGGTGAAGTTTAGGCCACGACGTATGGAAAAACAAAGCGGCACCAATTGCGGCAAGGCGAGGTGAGTTGAGTTGAGGCCGAGAGAGTGGCCCAAGGCACGTCTACTGCGTAGGCACATGGGAGGATGACTGAGAGGCGGCAAGAGGAGATGGAGGGTGTCGCATTACGGTCATGGCCAGCCAGAGAAGATGGGGTGTGGCTGGCGCGGGAGGTGAGTGACGACACGGCACACGAGCACACGAGGGAGATGGGCGCGAGAGGTTGGCGCAGCGGGAGGAGTGAATGACGGAGAGGCAGAGACTCGGCGGTGGTCAATCGTCAACGGTCAACCCAGTCGAGGGGGTGAAGCGAGACAAGGGTGTGTCGTTCTGCGACAGATCTGAGACAGCTGCAGCCCCTGCAAAACCCCTGGCACTGCCCCCGCGTCCCCAGTGGCCTTGCAGTAGGCCGGACCCAAATCCAGCGAGTCACAGCGCGAGTCAGCTGGCAGCGGGTGGGATTCGACACGCTGTACAACAAGGACAGAGAAGAAGGAAAAAAGGAAAGGACCAAGAAGAAAAAAAAGACAAAAGTCCCCGCTTTCAGGGCCTAGGAAGAGCTTCCGGACCATGGTGCATGGCTCCTGGCTGGAGTCTTTTCGGTCAAACGCCTAGACTTGCCCGGGAAGGGGTGCAAACAAGGCGATACTTGGGCGAGGCGTGCTGGAGAGGATTGGGCCATCGCGGAGAGTCGACGACGGAGTGGAGAGGCGGAACAAAAGAAGAAGAAAACCCACGAGGTTGACGGCCGAGTGCACTGGCCTGTCTAAAGTTGACAAGAGTCAAGGCGACATTGCATGCCGGAACTTGGAAGTAACTTGGGAGGATATTCGACAGCAGCTCCAGGCCATAGGCACCTACCGACACTACCCGGGTAGGTACGAAGGGACAAGAGTCGACGGCCTGCAGGGTGCCAACGCTGCACGCTGCAAGGCACGTACAACGCAACCCACACCACCCAGCAGCAGCAACAGCAACAGCAACAGCGGCACCACTGCCTCCAGCCGTGACCTGAGGCACCCGGCAATGTACCTTCCAGGCCACCGCAAAGGAGGGACGCACCCGAGTTCCTCGCCTTACCTTAAGGTAGGTAGGTACCTTACCTTGGTACCTTACCTTGGTACCTTACCTTGGGTACCTACCTTAGGTACTGACGGCACCGTGACACACCAAGACACGACGCACCCACACACCGGCGACCCCCCGGTCCCACCCCTGCAGCTGCTTACCTCAGCGACAAATCAGATTGCGCCACCGGCCAGCTCAAAGTCAACTTCAAACGTGCCTGCTCCGTGCCACCACTACCAGCTCTGGCCGCTCGACCAACGACGTCGGCCGCGGTCGGCCCCATCATTGCGAGCCATATACCCTCCATCAGTGGTGATATTTGACCCAATCTTCGCAGGCCGTTCATCAGACGGTGGCACAGCGGTCGTGGTACAGCGGTTCTGGTTCTGGTTCTGGTTCTGGTTCTGGTTCTGGCTCGGGCTCTGGTTCTGGGTTTGGTTCAGGTGCTGCTCCTGAGTCCTGCCCTCCCATCACCCTCGTCCGGAATACCCGCATGGTCTGGTCTCTCCTCTCCGCTCTCCGTCGTCGCAAGGTTTTTTGCGCACCATCGTGTCGTCCTGCTGGAGACGCGATGCCTGTCGCGTGGGCACTCGCCCGCACCCTCAGGCATCGGCTCGTGCTGCTGGCCGGCAGCGCAGCGGAACGGCTCCTCCTCTCTCTCAACCATGTCCATTGCCCGGCCATCTAGGAACCCACTCGCCATCCGGAACAGGGCAAAAGATTCCAATCCTTCGATGGATCGCTTCAGGTCCCCCAATCGACCGGCCTGGAAACGCACACTGGACCTGGAGCTGGAACTGCAACCTGCAACTTCTTCGTCTGACCCCCTCGCCCAATGTGTCCCGAGGCTCCCTCCTCCTCCTCCTCCTCCAGGCTCCTCCTCTCGGCAACACTCCGCCCATGATGCCCCTGCAGCCTCCGGAACGGCGCCAGACGAGAGATACGGAGAGACGAACAGACCCGTCCGTCATCCACTCACAGCAGCAGCAGCAGCAGCAGCAGCAGCCGCCCTACCACACATTTTCTCCGATCTCCAGCTGCACAGCACCTGCATGCTGCGGCCGGCCAAGCTGCCCTGGGCGAAGCTATCTGAGCTCTGTGCCCTGTCTTGGAGCTAATCAAGCCGCGATTAAAGCAAGCTGCCGCCCTTCATCAGCCGCCGCCGCCAATCCGCGGGTCTATCTGATTACTGACATGAGCATGCATCGAACGCAAGCCGCACAGCTACATGGACGCATCTGTGCTGGTTTATGCCTGCTCTTCCGGTGCTCGTCATTGGCACCGCGGGCGAACAGGACGTGAAGAAAAAAGAAGCCCGAGGGCGGATCTGCTGGAAAGGATAGGATGCCAGGTTCATCATGTGGGGAACCAGGGATCTGACAAAACAGGAACAGGCGTCATCCCTGCTCCGCTGGCGCTGCCAAAACAAGAGCCCGACGTCAGGATTCTCTTGCCAAACACTCTCGTTCATGATCTTCGTACCCGGGCCTGATTGGCCCTGGGGAGTCGTTGGTAAAAATCTCTGGTGTCCACACCAGCTGCTACACAGACATTGCCCCCGAGGCCCCTCCCCATGGCCCCCATGCCCCATTGGACTGGGACGGATGCTGGGCCTGCGCCGGATTTACCTTGCAGACGTGCCGCACTCGGCCTACTGACACTCCAGACAAGTCGTATCGTATCATTCCGATACCTGACTGAGGTTCGTCCGTGAACCCTGGCTCCTGCTCTCGCCTGGTTTCCGCCGCAAGAGAGTTGGAACGCAAAACTTGCCCGCGCGAAGAGACGAGAGACGAGAGGACCGGGGAGAGACGAGAGAAGGGGGGGAAACAACAGCGCACACGACCACGAGCACCAGCAACAACAAAACAACGCCCCCTCCAAAACGGCGTAGACCAGGTCGAACTTGGTTTCGGCTCCGGTGTCCACTCCTCGTACCCATCGTCCATCGCACAGAACAACGGCCAGCCAGCACGTTCAGCTCAGCAGAGTCGTCGCAGTTGCCGGCCGTCGGATCCATCCCGATGCCTCACTTTTTCCTCCCCGAAGGCGCCCCCCTTCGCTGGCCTTCGGCCCCGGGGCCATGTCGCCACATGTGGGTGCATGGGATGAGACAAGCCACCTCCTCGGGAACTATTTCCTTCGGATCGCTAGGGTCCTCGCCAAATCTCAGCCCTGATGGCCCTAGCCGGAGACCACCGAAAGGGCCCTTCTAGCTCGTACGTCAACTGCGGCTATCGTCGATGCAGGGCGATAGGGTGGGCGGCCCCTCGTCCAAGACTGGTCCTGTATTTCGTCACGGCGAATCTCTCTGCTACAAACCCACACCTGCACCGCCGCCGTGGGCTGCAAAATATGGCGAGTGGACGCGGACGCGGATGCGGACGGGGACGGGGACGGAGAGAGAGGGGGGCTAAAAGGTCTAGAAGGGGGAGGGCGTTTCTGACAAGTCTTGCAGGCGTATCCGTATAGGTGGGAGGAATGGGTTGAGCCCCCGAAGCAAGTGACTTTGGCAAGTGCAATTGTGCACTCCACGCGGAAAGGTATACCCTCTTTTTACCTTCTGCCCTTCTCCTCCATCCCATCGCTTTCCTCCCTCTGACTGGCTGGGCAGCTGTTCTTTTCATGGGCTCTTCCCTTCTCGCTGCCTTGAGTCTGCGTCTGTCTCTCACTCCCCTTCCCTCCTACACCCCCTCCCCCTCACCCTCCCCATCGCTCTCAGTCCCTCGGACTCCCCACACCACCATCAGCCTCCCTCCTGTTGTGTGTGTGTGAGAGAGGGAGAGAGAGCCTCTGGCTATGATGCTCTCTCTCGCTCTCTATCCGGACCTCTCTGGCGCGCTTTCTCCCCCAAGTGAACAATTCCCCCATCACGCGTTCTTGCGGCCTCGAGTTCGTGCCATGTACCGGCCTGCCTCCCGACCATCCTTGCCTTACTTTGTCAACACGCAGCCGTGATCTGGGTATAGCCCTGTCGGCCGTGTTTGATCCTTGTCCCCCGTCTTCCAAAAACAGCTGGCGGTAGGCCTGTCCCTGGTTCATCGGCATCTCACTCCCACACATCCACATCGACGAACAGATGTTACCTTGTCCAGCACCAAAAAGTTTACCCCTGCAACTCTTGCCCTCTTGGTGAGCCTGGCCAAGCACCCTCTCGCACACCTGCCTCTGCCCCCAAGTTCACAGACAGGAAGAGGTTTGTATCAGGGAATCCGGCTTAGCTCCAACCGACGTTCCGAACCTGACCGTGCAGACCTATTGGTCTGTCCATGGATGATGCTTCTTTTTCCACACTACTTCTTTTATACCTCCAGGATCCTTCTGCACCGCCCCTCGTCCTGCCTTCTCCTTGCTCTCCTTTTGCGTCCCACTAACCAAGGCCTCACTGCCCATGATTCCCATTGCCAGTCACTCCTTTTTTTTCCCCTTGAGCCTTGCTACCTATAATATTTTTTTCCCTTCTCGAAGAGGGGGGCTGCCTCTTCGCATCTATAATACCTACTCTCCGGGAGCTGGCTCTCTTCATCCCGCCAGGAACCTGGACCCGCCAGCTGCGCGCTCTCATCCTCAATCCTCGCCATCGAAGCTCCAAACGAGTTGCTGATTACTGCAAACTCACCACGTTCCTTTTATTCACCTTTGGAGGATTACACGCATACATACATATATACATACAAACACCGACAACGCGCACTTACTCATACTCATACTCACACATCCACACACTGTCTGGTTGAGGACGGGAATCCCTACCGTCCACAACAACCACTAGCCTCATCGCGAGGACCCGCTGTCCCTAACGCTCATCGCCATCCACCCGCGTGCGAGGAAGAGAGACCTTTTGAGGAACCGAGGGGCAGAGAAAGAAAGAGGAGCCGGCCCAGAAAGGAAAGAAAAATCGACGCGTTCCCTACGGTACCCCTAACAAATAGCAACTCCCACTCACGCCGCCCGCCCATTACTCGCCTGGTCCGGAGATTATTGTGTGTCTCTCCTCCCAGGTTGGCCACTGCGCCAGTTTCTTCCAAGTAAGTTCCATGGAAGGTCCTCTTTCGGCCTGTCGGATCGCGCTCGTCGATACGTGGGCAGTGTGGGCCCCCCCGACTGCCGTCAGATACAACTGCCACCCTTGGTGTCCCTCGTCCGAGGATCAATGCTAACAACCCACCGTCCCCGTTCAGCATCAACCCAATAATTGATTAACCGCACGCTCCCTTGTTCCTGTCTAAGCACCATGGACTCTGGTCAGGCACAGCTGTAGGCCCCCCGTCCCGTCCCTGCAGCCTCCGACCTACATGACTTACAAGTACACTTTAGTCGGCAACAAATACACACACCTTCCTTCACCTTCAACCCCAACAACAAGTTCAGAAGAGACGTCCCGCCACGCACAACGCCCATCCTCAACATGAACGGTAATGATATGCCCATCAAAAACGAGGGCGTGGGAGCTCCCGCCGGAGTGTGGACGACCCCGACGTCTCAAGGCATGCGGCCTCGGCCTGCAACTATCCACGAGGGGTTCTCCTACAGTATGAGCGACGACTACGGCACACTCCCATCGTGGGATTCATCGCCTCTCCCCATGCAGCAGACTCCCAGCGACGCCATGTCACGTCCCGTCTCGGTCCATCAGCAAGACTTCTATCCCGTCACCACCATGGAGAACAGTGAGTCACCACATCAGAGGTTACGCCTCGCTTGCTAATGGGTGTTTCAGCCTGGCAACAAAAGCCATGCGAGGACAACTTCGAGTTCCAAGGGCTGGACACGGAAATGATTGGACAGGCGTACACTACTGATGAAGCCATTCCCGTCCTCGACTTGAGATATGGCCAGCAGCAGGATGGCGAGCCGTTCAACTTCGATTGCGGTCCCAATCCGCGACGCATGTCGGGGTCATCGTTCACCATGTCGACGTCGGGCGCCCTTTCAGACATGCCGTCCTACGAGGACTTCTCCGCCGCCCTGTCGGAAGCGCCATCGTTCAGCTCAGACTACCCGCCGCCGTCTAACCGCAACTCGCTAATGTCGTCGACGCAACTGTCTCCCGTGGCATCCCCCAGAATGACGCCCCAAAGCCGATCTGAACTTGTCAGGACCCAGAGTCGAGGCCGAGCCTCTCCGTCACCCCGCCCGGGAATGCGGTCTGCTCCGTACAGCGTCGAGCGTGGAACGACAAAGAGATGGTCTACTGGTTCGTACGGAACTCAACAGAACCGGCGTCAAACCCCGTTCGTCTTCCACCCTGGCCACGACGCCTTTGGCGCCCATCAGCGAATGTCTTCGAGACACTCGTCGCCCACGATCCAGCACAACCAGGTCCCTCTGAACTTCACCAATCTGCAAGCCGCGCAACAGCACCCTTTCATGATGGCAGGTCCGCCGCAGTTCCAGAGAAACAGCATGAACAGCATGCTCCTTCCGTCTCAATTGCCCTCCAACGGATTCCACCCCGATGCTCATCACTTCGAGGCTCCGCCACCGCTGCTGTCTCATGGGCTTTTCCGCATGCTGCAGAGCAACGCGGATCCCCATTCTCTTCACAGCCACTACACCGACTTGTCTGACCCGCCCGACTTGTACGCGTCCCTGCACGAGGAGCAAGTTCCGCCGCCGCCCGAGGACATGAACCCGTCCGACCCTGATCTCGTCCCCCACGAGCAAGAACTGCGGTTCGAGGGCGACCTTTACACCCCCCGATGGGTCCGCGGCCATGGCAACAAGCGTGAAGGATGGTGCGGAATTTGCAAGCCTGGTCGCTGGCTGGTGCTCAAGAACTCGGCGTTCTGGTACGACAAGTCTTTCACCCACGGCATCAGCGCCGCCACCGGCAATCCCTTCCAAGAGCCCCAGGAGACCCGACGGATGGATGGCAACCCCGATGTGTGGGAAGGACTCTGCGGCAGCTGCAATGACTGGATTGCGCTCGTTAGCAGCAAAAAGAAGGGCACCACATGGTTCAGACACGCGTACAAGGTGAGTCGCATCGCGGCAGGTCCGTCACATATTCTCTTCTAACAGTGTCCTCTAGTGTCACACCCACCCCAAGATCAAGGATGCGCCAAAGCGTCGTCGGGAAAGCAGCCACAACCGCGCCCTAGCGGCATCACAGATGGCCAAGCCCAAGGTCGAACCCCAGCAGGCTCCTCCTATGCCGCAGGCCCCGATCACGCCTCAGATGACGCCGTCAGCGGCCTCCGTCACGAGCACGCCGACGCCCGCCCAGATGCAACAGCAGCAACAACACCAGCAGCACCAGCAACAACACCAGCACCAGCAACACCTTCAACAGGTGCCGCCCATGCCTCAGATGGGCCAGATGGGCGGCCAGACCCAGGGCCAACCAAGGAACGTCATCAACCCTCTGGAAGGCATGCCTGGCATGATCTGAGCTGTTGCTGTTCCCAGTTGCTCCTGTCGATCTTGAGAGTTTTCGTGCACAAAAACGCCAAATACACGACTGATACCACCTCATCTTCCTGTTTTGCTTTTTCCTTTGTCTACAATCTCGACTACCCCTGGCCGCAGCGCGTGCTGTGGTACCACTTTCCTATCGAAACGTTGTCACGAAAAAACCTTTCTTGTTGCTCGGCCGTTCTCCCCCAAACTTCTTTATGAATTACGGAAACAAGGGAACAACACATCAACCTATAGAATGGGCATCATGGGATACCTCTGGAGGATGGGAATATTTTGGGAGGTGCTTAGGGTGTTGTCATTTTTTCGAAAGGGGGGAAAATTCGACACGCACACAGTGCCGTCGACTTTTTTCACCCCCAAGATGAGCAAGGGAAAAGAGAATGTCATGACGATTCCACAAATCTACTACCTACTTACTTCCTCCCACCATCATCTTCCGCCCTCAACTTGGATCGACCCTTTTTCTTCTTCTTTTCCTATCTCCTCAGTCGTCACGTCTGGTCTTTTTTTCAGCTGATTTATGCGAAGCAAAGCAACGTACCTTTATGCCCCGATAAGAGGAGGATACCACCCACCATGTTCTTACATTACTCGCCACGTCAAACAACATTTCACACACTCACACATGTCAGAGGAAAGTGCAGGAATACTTTTTTGCGATAATGGCCAGTTTATCATCATCATCACAACACTACCCTTGGGAAAAGAGGAAAACGGGGCACAGTTTCTGTTGTATGCGCGCGCCTTTCTGCTTCTTGTCCAGTCCTTTCCTGAATGCCTTTTTTTCTTCTTTAACGCTTGACTTTTTATCAAACAAACCCCCTCCCCTTTTTTTCTCAACCAAAACTTAATCGTAGATAGCTAAATCTCTGCCGGGTCCAAACGCAGGCTTGTTTCTGTACTTTGTTTTCGTTCCGTGTTTTTTGAGGAGGACATACCATATGATATCAAGGGGAGGAAAAGGTGGAAACACGGGCACAGGCGGGGGGGAAAAATATGTTGGGGAACGGGAAATATCAAGGCGAAACGGAGGGGCGGTGGGAAACAATCATGAGTGTGTGCGTGGTGTGTGTGGGAAAAGGGAGGAAGGGGAACAAAAGGGCGGCGTGCCGGACAAAATCTTTTGGGGTTAAGACGTTGCTGGACAATCTTGTACACTGTCCGGCACTTGCCTCCAAGATCCAAGGCAAAAAGGGGATTTTTCTTGTTGAACCTCGGGGCAGCAGCAAACTAGTTAGATTTTGTTTTTCCACGCAGAATGAGGAACACACGGTCATTTCAGAAAGCCTTTTTTTTGTCACCAACTGTGAAATCGACATGTCGAGATATCTACCACGAGGACGATAGATACCCTTAGAGTTGAGTCGGCCTCCCTCGACTATTGGCAAGGGCCCTCGACAACTTGCGTACTGACTTGCGTTCTGGATGCCCCATTTCGCGCCCAAACAGCCCACGGGTCACCTACGTCGTCCTCGTCCTCTCCTATCCTAACCTCGCGGGAGGGAAGCTGGAGGCGGCCGGCACGCAGTCCGCGGTGGCTCTCACCCAGCCACGGGCTATGACTCTTCAACCCCGCTCTTAGCTCGCGTCTGCTAAACACCAAATCCTGGACGTGAATCGCGATGGCCACGGAGAAGCACATGGAAGGGAAAACAGTATAGGGGGGCCCCCTCTCTCCGTCTCCCCCCCTGGCAGGACGGCTTTGAACGAACAGCGCGGCTCAGGGGTACGTACGGCAGGAATTCTTCTTCCCTACCCTCTCTTCTGCCCCGGCGGGGGAGGGAAGACGTGGCATCGACTGGCGGCTGCTCTTGATTCGCAGCCTGCGCAGGATCCGGGGACAAGGATGGGAGCATGGGGCGGAGGGGAGGATGACGAGAAGGAGGGCCCCCGGTGCCGATGAGAGGATCGGTGGAGGTGTTGGTTGGCCGAGAGCGTGGACTGCATGGGATTCGGGGGTCCTCTTCGTCGACGTTCCCCTTCGTACCATGCCCGCTTAGGAGATGGCCCAGGAACGGCCATCTGCCGACGGGGCCAAGAACCCGCTGGACGGCATGCCACGACGAGCGCTTGACCGTCCCAAAGAGGTGTAGACAGCCTCATGCGAACGGGCGACGGGGGTGAGGGCAAGTGGGCAAGTGGGCGGGATGCCTGTCAACACCAAAGGAAAACTAGACAGAGCAAGGGGTGAGAGGACATCAGACCAGGAACCAAACAAACTAAGGAGCCAAGCCAGGAACCCGGCATGCCCGGTGAGGTGGAGGAGGATGCAACGGGGCTTCGGTATGGTGGAGGCGCGCGGAGGGGACATCGTCTCGTTCGCTTCGGATGCCCGTCGCCGACGGCGACCGAAGCGGAAGGCATGAAGTGCGGCTTGCCGTGCCTGAATGCCATGTGGATGCGTCTCTGAGGGTTTTTTCTTTTTGGGTCCTTGATGGGGTGGTTCAGCTGGGGCTGGGCGGGACGGCGCTTGGATGTTTGGACTCATGGGGGGTTTGCAAGTGGTATTGCGCGTCTGTGGTCCTGTGAAAGGCATCAGACATGATCGGCAAGGTCTTGATATGCGCCTACAGAAACGAACAGCGGCGGCATTTCTGCAAAAAAAGTTGGGGTGACGGCGGTTACTGCGACCGAGTCTCTTTGGTGAGTTTGGACGATCAGGGTACGCTGTCCAACTGCCTGACGGGACTGGCCGACGACTCAAGACTGGCCTGCAACAAGCTCGTTTCGCCGGCGGACAGCATCTGGTGATGCGGGCAAAAGCTCGGTGTCGGAGACGATACCGGCTACCCCTCTCGCCGGAGGAGACCGTGTACGTTGCCAGGTTATTCCAGGAACTTTGGCAAAACTTTTTCCTGGCGCTTTCTTTTACGGTTGTTTCGATTCGACGGGCATCCCGGAAGAAGATCCTTAGGGCGACTAGACAGTACGCCAAAGTCACGGCGTGTCGGTACGATAAGTGAGGTCTTTGGGGGCGTGTGTAATCTCCCAAATTCATGCGTCTCGACTGGGAGACCCCGCCAATATGTACCCCGGGAGCAGCGCAGAGCTTCTCTCCTTTCTGTCGGCGAACAGAGATGATAGGCAGACGATCGATCTTATTTGTGCCCTACAGCGGCCGAAGCAAGGGCCGGGGACGGCCGGGGCTCTAAGTTCGTGGTATCGTTGGTCGTTGCCTCCCCCCCGCCTTTCTGTCCACGACGTCCACAGTAGCGTTGAAGTCGTATCCGGATGTTGGACGCGCCAAGTATCGGGGGAGAAGGGAATGGGATATGCCAGAAAGTGAAAAGGGGCTACCCGACCGCAGGCCAGACTGACTGGTGACACCAGACTGATCTCATACCCTGGCCCTTGGATGGATCCTCAGGTATTGCCGCTTGCCATTGTTGAGGCCTTGTATGATGTTGTGGCGTCTCGCATCACGACGAGACTCCTCGCTGAGAGAGCTGAAGAACACTGATGACAGGTAATCTCTGGGTAAAGAGGCCTGTGTAAGTATCTTCAAGTATCAAGACACGAATGAGCCCCCTGATGGCGTGCAGCTGCAACCACTTTTGAACCGGTGGGCCCTACTATAATCTTCGTATAGGAGTATAACACTATTTAAAAACACTATTTAAACTATATTTATAATACCTATTTTACACTAAGATATAATTAGAAAAACTATAGGAAAAAACTACTATAAATAACCTTAATAGTTTTTATTTTAATAGTTTTAACTAATAAGTTAAAAATCTTAAAGAGATAAGTTATAAATAACTTATTTTAAAAAGTTATTAAAAAGAAAAAAATAAAGTTTACTTTACTTTTTATCTCTTTTATATTATATTAACTATTTTTTATAATATTAAATTATAATACTTATAAGTATATT